>AYEL01081957.1:0-58848 GCA_000484575.1 Olivierus martensii | reverse complement strand
GATCTAATATTTTTATATATTATTACCTTGCATTTTATACATTATCAAGTGTTATTTAATGGAGCATATTTAAAATCTGAAATTTTTTTTTTATTTTAACAAACTGTAAATTTTCGTAGTTTAAACTACATTACAAAAATTTGTAATTTAGAAAGTAAGAAGTTTTTATTTGAAATTTAATGTACTGTAAAAAGATTAACCTTAATAGCTTTGTAAAATTTGGCAAAGTTCCACATTAATAAAAAGAAATATATTATTGTTTACCGAAATGCTTAAAAAATAAGAAATTTAATTGTCAGGTACTTTCTTATAAATAATTAAATTATATCGTACAAAAGTATTAATTCTATTTTTATTTTTAAACAATTAAAAAATTCATTAAGTATCTGTAAATTACATCACTACGCCATAAACATAAACCGTTCTATTTTTTTTTTCTTTAAACAAACAGAAATAAATAAGCGCTAAATCATATCCTAGCATATATTTTTTAAACATGCAATAAGTTTTTCATATATAATACTAATAAATGTATTCAGAAACTATAAAACATACAACAAAACAAGCAGTTCTGGAAAAATACCGATTTCTTTTTACCTGCAAGTATTTAGAAAAGAATAGAGAATTATTAATATTATTATATGTTCTGACTGTTTATGAAGACAAATATTCAATTTACAAGAATGATTTATATAATTCGGATGGAAAATTACAGTTTTATAACGAAGGAAGCTCTCTCTTCTTTTTTTGGATCGCAGTTATCAATATTCATGAAATATTTCAGCATACAGTCAGTCAAACCTCGGTTTACGAACAAATTTTCCGAACACAAAGCGACTCGGATGACAAACTGTCTCTCGAGTCACGAATATGCAAGCCATCAACATAAACATTTTCAATGATAATGCCATGTGTCACTAGAAACATTTTAAAACTTAGACAAAAATTACACTGGACAACTTTTTAGTGAGACAAAGACCCAATGAGTCTGAAGCAGAGTCGAGTAGTGCCAAGAGACAGAAAAAAGAAAAAGAATCTCCTTCCAAACAATAACATTTCACTTCCTCACCACCATCCACTTACGACGTCAACTCTCCTCCATACAGGTACGGTAAAACAAAATTAAGTTTTCGTCTATATTTGATCTGCTTAGTATTATGTTTATCTTTTTTGTGATAGATTTAATAGTTTCCATTGATTTTGTATTAAGAACTTGTGCACAAATTACTGTTGTAAAAGTTTAAATAAGCAATCATCTGGGGTCCAGCAATAGATTAATCCATTTTACATTAATTCCTACGGGGAAAAATAGTTTCAGTTTACGAACGATCTTCAGAAACGAATTAAGTTCGTGAACCGAGGTTTGACTGTATAAACATGTAAAATTCTACAGATTATTAAAATAATTTTTTCGTAGCCGTGTCAGAAATTAATATTCGTAGATATATAGTTTAATATATATATATATATAAATTGTATTGCAATTAGTATAATTTTCATTTTAAGAATCATTATTTGGATTTTATAAAATTATGTTTTAAATGATAATTTGCTCACGCTTTCCCTCTGTCTTTTAATATCTGCCTGTTTTTCTGAACAGCAGAAGAGAGAATACAGTACTATACAGTAATTAGAAATATACGTTGTTAGCTTAAGAGTCACCATCAGGCTATCTATCCTACTGTATATCATTAATAATGAAAACCTTGTACGTTGCTTGGTGTATTGACTTTAATGCGATCATCCAATAATAGCTCGTTTGCCATTTGAATTAAAAGTAAAAATATACAATTTTTTTCAGATGAATCAAAAATTTAATACGAATTATCATATATTTATGAATTTTAAAGAAGTTAATCACATAAACAAATAAAAATATTATTAAAAAAATGATAAAATGCGATTTTAAATTATAAAGCACAATATCATTATTATTACATTATCAATATTTAACATAATTTATAAAAATTTTTTATTATTATTTAACTGTACTGTATTATTTGATTAAATAATAATAAAAAACATGAATATAATAATTCGTGTTTTTAATTATTAAAATAAATGACACAATACAGTTTAATAATGAAATACTATTCACTGTTTACCAAAAACTTTCTAAATTTTGCTAAGCCCCGAAGACATGTATATGTAGTCTTATTATTTTTCATGACAGCGGCAATTTTTCTAACTTTAAATAGAATTCATCAAAAATTCTGTTTCAATAATTATGAAAAATAATTATAAAATAATTATAAATAATTATAAAATTAACTATTATCATATAATTTATACATATACAGTATAGCGCCTAAATTTCTTTTTTAAATTTTAAATTTAACAAAAATAAATAAATAAATATATACTGTTTTATTAAATTAAGATTAATATTTTATTTTCAGAGGCATAAAAAATAGTAAAGTTCATATATTTAATTATTTAGATCTATCTAAATGTGCTAAATATATTCAATTTATTGATTGATATTTTATAACTACTTGACATTTATAATAAATATCTCAAAATATATCTTTAATAAATAAAAAATTAATTAGGGTTTAATAGAAACAAGATAAAAAACAAATAATTATCTTTGTTCATAAAAACGTATCAGTCTAATGAATAACAATCAATCAAGAGGCACGGAAGTGAATGAGCCAAATAGTAGGCACTGACTCTTATTATCAGGATCATTACGACCGAAATTCAATTCGCTGTAACTTTGTTCTTAAGTTAAATATTATTAATCTGACAACTATATTCAAAAGAGTATTCAATAGTATTCAGCTGTCATATCTGAAGCTTAAAATGCAATTAATACGAGAACTAGAGCAGTTTAAAAATTGCACAAATCGGCAAAATGCGTCGTTTTTCTTCTCCTATGCAGACTTTTCTATAGTTCGCATCGTTTAATCGATATCGATGAAATTTGGAATATAGGTTTACTTAACTTAAGGTCTGAAAACTTCAGCAGAATCGAATCAAAATAAAGGAGAAAAATAGGGGATCCTTATCCATAAACACCTCTACATATCGCGCATTCTTTAATCACTTTTGACCAAATTTATAATATAAGCATATCCTAATCAATTAAAATCGTCTAAAATTTTTGGCCGAACTGGGCTAAAATTAAAAGGTGTAGAAGAGGATAATTCTCTTCTCTGAAAATGTCTCTATACAGGAATCATTTGATTAGTGCGGGTTGATTAATGCGGTTTTGATTAGTGCGCAAAAACTTTGAGACTATCTCTTAGGCTAATAGGTGCCAGATTTGATTAGTGCGCTTCAACAAATGTGATTTTTTTTAATGCAAACCTACTCAAGCGTTGACAACTGAGTCTCGGAGATTTTAGTCTACATCAATGGTTCTCAACCACTGTGTCGCCAAACCTTTGACGGTGTACCGCGTAAAATTAAGAATGAAATGTATGTATGTAATTATATGAATCATCATCATATATATTAATAATCAAACGTGGCTGGCTGCTGGCTGGATATCCCTTTTTCGGTTGAACTACTGTACCGATTTCTATAAATAGGTATCTTTAGAAAGGTCTAATTTTTGGATGTCTGCGACAGCCCAAATTATTTGTTGTTATTAATAATTTAAACATTAAAGAATAGAAATTACATTGAATTTGTAATTCCTGTAAAAAGACAGAATTCGCAAATGGCGCTGTAACATAATAATGGATTTCGTTTTATAATTCCCTTATGGATGGATTCCCTATACTTTTCATGGCGAACGAAATACGCACTCGCCGATTTATTGTCTATACCAACATTTCTCAAACATTTTTCATTCACGACCCCATTTTTCATTACGAGATTTTTCGCGACCCTATTTTTCATTGTGAGATTTTTCGCAACCCCAAGTATTAAATATGAAATAAAACATACAAATACATAAATCATTTATACACATATATTAAATATGAAATAAAACGTACAAGTATATAAGTCATTTACACACTTGTTAAGATGAACACAATCAACCAACCACAGCTTACACACTTATTAAAATGAACACAATCAGCCAACTACACTGAAAATAGTCCAAATGTTAATATTGGACATTTGTGGAAATTACATATAAACTGAAATTCAAGTATTTGAATTTAATTTTTGTAATTACATATAAACTGAAATTCAAGTATTTGAATTTAATTTTTGCGACTCCTTACATATAAACTGAAATTCAAGTATTTGAATTTAATTTTTGCGACCCTTATAAACTGAAATTCAAGTATTTGAATTTAATTTTTGCGACCCCATTTGGGGTCGCGACCCATACCTTTGAGAAACGCTGCTGCCCTACACGAATTCGGAGGTGTTTTTGTTGTTAAATGCAATATTATTAGATTAAATCACATGATTACATTTCCGCTCATTTATATGAACGGGTAATTTCTAGTATATATTAATAGTCAAACGTGGCTGGCTGACTGGATGTCCCTTTTTCAGTCGAACCACTGTACCGATTTCTATAAGTATGGTATCGTTAGAAACGTCTAATTTTCGGATGTCTGCGACAGCCAAAATTATTTGTTGTTATTAATAATTTACAAATTAAAGAATAAAAATTAAATTGAAATTGTAGTTCCTCTAAAAAGGCAAAGTCCACAGATGGCGCTGTAACGTAATAATAGATGCGATTTTACGATTTCCTGAATGATGTTTGGATTCCCTATACGAGTTCGGAGGTGCATTTCGTCGTTATATACAGTATTATTAGATTAAATCACATGATTACATTTCCGCTCATTTATATGAGCTGGTAATTTCTAGTATATATTAATAGTGAAACGTGGTAGGCTGGATATCCCTTTTGCAATCGAAGCACTGCACCGATTTCTATAAACAGGGTATCGTTAGAAAAATCTAACCCTCGAATTTCTGCAACAGCCAAAATTTTCTGTCGTTATGCATAATTTTAAAATTAAGGAATAAAGATTAAATTAAAATTATATTTTCTCTAAAAAGACAAAATTCGCAGATGGCGCTATAACTTAATAAGGACCGCCATTTATGATCCCGTTGTACGAGTATGTATTTAATTTGAATGCAATAAATAAGAATAAAATATAATATTCTGTTAATAAAATTCGTTGCCATATCTAAATTATTATTTAAAATATTTAGATGTGCCGCCAAATTTTAAAACATTAAAATGTGTTCCTCAATTTTAAAAAGGTTGAGAACCACTGATCTACATGATTAGAGCACTGAAATAAATTTTATTTATTTATTTTTTTAGTATTGTTAATAATATGATTTTCGTCATCTAATTGTTATATATTAATTCTATTAATTAATAAATTTACTGAATGGCGCAACTACCTAATAGCCATTACAATATTATATAGCCAGCCTTGCCTTCCGTTCCTCTCCAGTTCTCGATGTCTACGGACGTGCAATCATTTTTTACAAAATTTATGCAATTTTGTAAAAAAATAACTTCTTGTGGTGTTGTCAGTCCGATGTCAAAAATTTATAAAATGTATATGGATACAGAATGTGCTTTGTTCAATAATACTAAGAAAAAATCTAACAGGTCATGAAATCTCAATGCCATTTACATAGTCTATTGCCCCCATATCGCCTCTTTTTGTTCCAGCACCCCCTTCGAGAACAAGAACGCCCCCTGGGGGGCGATATCGCCCAGGTTGAGAATCACTGTCTTAGAGCATGTATGACAGTAAAAATTTCTTACAGAATTTTCAATCACTTGCCTTTCTCTAATCATTTTCCAAATTTGACCCAAATCCTCAAATCTAGACCTCATGATCTCCCTTGTAAAGTATAATTATTTCATTTAAAAGAAAAAATGTGTCAGAGATATTAACATAAGAATTATAGGGATGCAAGAATAATAGTGTGGCTGGAAAAGTGGCTTATTGTTTGCTTTTATTTAATATCTAAAGTAAGAAGTTTTTCATTATTCATTATGATAAAATTGTGATTGAGCAGTCAAAGAGGGTAACTGATGAGACTGTACAGTATAGGATATTTAGTATGGCTTAAAGAATGGAAAGGAATATATAGATAAGATTTTCCAATGCATATGATTGTGAAGAAGTGTCTTCCTGTGAAGAAGAAAGTATTTTAAACATTTGTGGATATTGAAAAGGAATATAACTGAATGAATAAGCTATGGAAAGTGCCAAGGGAATATAACATTAATATTTGGCAGTTTTTGGCAGTAAGAATCAGGGCTGGGAAGCTGGAGCTGGCTTATTGTTTGCTTTTATTTAATATCTAAAGTAAGAAGTTTTTCATTATTCATTATGATAAAATTGTGATTGAGCAGTCAAAGAGGGTAACTGATGAGACTGTACAGTATAGGATATTTAGTATGGCTTAAAGAATGGAAAGGAATATATAGATAAGATTTTCCAATGCATATGATTGTGAAGAAGTGTCTTCCTGTGAAGAAGAAAGTATTTTAAACATTTGTGGATATTGAAAAGGAATATAACTGAATGAATAAGCTATGGAAAGTGCCAAGGGAATATAACATTAATATTTGGCAGTTTTTGGCAGTAAGAATTTGGAGCTGGAGTCTGGAGCCATGGAGCCAGGAAGTTTTGGAGGAGCTCAGATTTAGAAAGGGAAAACAAAAGCACCAGGCTATCTAGTAATAAATAGAAATCTGTGTACAAAACCTACTACGATTTGTCCAGATCCATGATGGAGACAGCTAAGATTACGAAGAGTAGATCGAGAGTCCTAACTTAGAAAATCGGAAAAATTTAATCCAGGACTAGATTCCTACCTTCCAGATAGAAAGCGTGCAATGTTTTCTGATACTAATTATAATTATTCTTGAATCAATGTTGAGGAACATTATTTCTAGAATTGGCTAACGACAAGTTCTAATATGAGACGTTTAAATTAAGATAATGATTAATGATATAAATTTGTATTTCTTAACTTAGATTTATTTGCTAACTTCTAAGTTAGCAAATAAATCTAAATTAGAAAATACAAATTTACATGAACAGAACACAAATTCTAAATAATAGGAAATATGGTTTGAGCCTAATGCTATAAGGAAGCGCTTTACATTAGAATAGAGATTATGAGCACAAAATCAATCTGATAATAATTGTTAAAATGATTTTAAGCTTAAATGAATAATGTCAAAACAAATACTGAAATAACTAAAATAATTTTTAAAGATTTCTGTAATTTATAATTAGTATCATTTGTATTTTACATGTAGCCTTGTCAGAAGGCGAGGTATATATAGCAAGAAGGTTAGTATCTTGGATAGAATTGGTCATTGAGTTCTAAATATTTAGCTCAATTCCATTAAGCTCTAAATATTTAGAGCTTAATGGAATTGGTATACGGCAGCGGTGTTCAGTCCATCGATCGGGATCGATCAGTCGATCGTGGAGTGATTTTTGGTCGATCTCGTCTTTATTCCTCCTTACTTATAAATTTAATTAAAACTGAAAACATAATAATTTATTTATCATTATTTTGTATTATTTTTTAATTCCCTTTAAATGTATGGCTATTGTTTATTTATTTTTCGTTAAAATTGTCAAATCAATAATTTTCTTATCATTTGGAAGTATACACATGAAAAGTTTCCAATATTAACTGATATTGCGCAAAAAGTTCTGTCGTGTTTTGGATTGACATGCTTGTCAGAATTCACTTTTTCAAATATGAATGTCGTAAAAAATCAAAAAGCAATTACAAATGATCATTTGGATGCTTGTTTGCCATTGGCCACTTCTTCATATCAACATGACCATGAAAATATGGCCAGCTCCAAACAATACCAAATTTCACATTAACTTTTTTTAATCAACCAGCATTTCCTGTAACCATGGTCTATAAATATATATTTATATTATAGACCATGCCTGTAACTTATGAGTTTGTAATCAATCTGTTTTTTTTCTAACTTTCGTTTTCCAAAATAGAGAAATAAATATTTTATTACAATTTATATATTAACAAATAAAACAAATAACAGGTATATATATATATATATACCTGTATATTTGTTTTATTTGTTGTATTAAAATAATTAAAAGTTATAAATAAATTTATAAATACACAAAGTTTCTAGTTTCTTTAGTTTTTAGGGCTAAGAAAGTGGGTTCTCCGAAGTAAGTCAGAGTATCTATAGTCTGTTCAACCAAACCTTGTGCATGACCTTGGAGGCAATCCGGCTGCCTCATCTCTACCAAAGTATCCTTCCGCGTTACTCGTCTCGTAGCCTTTGCCTCATTATAGGTAAGATTAATGCCTACTATTGTTGATTTTTCCCTGAAAATTTTCTAATATCAATTACTTCTTTACAAAACGATAGACGCTTGTTCTCACTCAACGCAAAAGAACTAGTACAATTACCAATTGAAACCTGACTGCTAGAAGGAATCGAGAGAAATAAACTTAAAGTAAATATGCAACCTATAGTTATAGAAATTGCTACAGCAATTGTAAATCTTCTTCTTTCACCCATGAATTCATTGATGACGGATAACCTTTCCATTTTACTAAAACCTTTCCTTTTTTTCCAATCCAAAATTTTTTCAATTTCAAACAAATCGGGCAATTTTTACTTTCTGAAGTTCTGGTTCATAAAATTGTCCCCTTCAATCTCTTCTGAATTAAAATCTTTTAATCTATATGTTACAGGGACAGTTTTAAACACTTCGGCAACTTGAAAAATTTCAGTTGACCAGCCCTGTTCATAACCTTTATCAAATTTCTGTTTTAATTTAACAATTCTGACGTTATCTCCGATGTGATACTTTGGAAACTGAAATCTATCGTGAACTCTTCGTTGTTTTAACCAAATTAAATGCTCATTATCCTTTGTCACATGCATAGTATTATACGATTTAACAAGTTTCGGTAGCACATCCACATATCTGTATGTTTTCGCATAAGAAAAATATTTCCACATTTTATTTTTAATAGTTCGATTCAAACGTTCAACAAGAGCAGCTTTTTTCTCACTTCGAGTAAAGAAAAATTTTTTTTATTGGTTTATGTAAGGTGTATGCAGGCTCCCCTGATAATCAATCGTGAACAGTGTCCAAAGATTCTTTCGTATGCTTCTGCAGAGTTTTTACTCCGCTGAAAGAAGCAGGAGAAGACAAATCATAATAAATATTTTCCATTGTTAACAATATTATTCTCTACAAATATTTTAAAACGAACTACATATAATTAAAAATCACAGAAAAATTTACTATGACGTAAGCGCAAACTCCTATGACGTGATTGGTTAAAATGGACCACGTGACATGAAATACGTCCTCTCTGATTGGATAAAATTTTATCACGTGACACGTCACTCACGCCTCCTATTGGACAATACGTCTATACAACGTCACCCGTACAAACAAAGTTTCATTTGGAGTCCAGCCTTCGTAGAGTACACATCGTTCCTACATATACGTCTATATTATAATCGAAACCTTTCGTTATAATATCTAAGTTATCAGGTATTTTTTTTGGTATCTTTTAAAAATTATATTAATAATTTAAGATCTTATTTCCAATACAGCTTCCTATTAGACAATACGTCTATACATCTTCACCCGTACAAACAGTTTCATTTGGAGTCCAGCCTTTGTAGAGTTCACATCGCAAACCTTTCGTAATAATGTTAGGTTATCAGGTACTTTGAAAAAATTATATTAGTAATTTAAGATCTTATTTCCAATTCTTTGTTCCAATCTAGGGAGAATATCTTGTCACCTGCTACAATACCACCACTAAGACCTCCAGAAAAAAAACATTTTTTACATCCGAACATCTGCAATCTTCTGGAAGACCTCCATTAGACCTCCCCGAAGACCCCCACCCCCGCATTCCGGAAGACCCCCTCTAGACCTCCCCGAAGAACCCCCACTATAGCGTCCTTTTTTTGCCTCCCGGAAATGACATCTGATACGCCAGATGTCATTTCCGGGAGGCAAAAAAAAGTGCGCTATAGTGAGGACATATCTTCTATAGATTAATTTTTGTGTTTTTTTAGCAAATTTAATCTTTATTATTGCATATTCTGTAAAGTGTTTATTGATAACATGAATTAGAAAATCTTAACAATGTCTTAAAATCCAATTAATTTAAAATTTACTTTTATCTCTTGTATTTTTGATTAAAAAATTGCATCATGATTTTTTTTATCATGATTATAGAAAATAAATGTAATTTATATGCTCCTTTCAAATTTAAATACTTTGACTAAATTTAAAGAATATGTGATGTATAGATATATAAATTGAATCTTTTTAAGTTATACATTATATGCATTAATAATGTTCTTGAATTCTTTAATAATGTTTTCAGAAAAAAAGAAAGCTTAGCAAAAATAAAAATATGCAATAATAACTTTTAATGTAATTCAATTTTTTTCATTGATATCAGTTGAAGATCCAAGTAAATTTATACGTATCATTTTTATACGACAAGTTCGGAACATGACATCTCGAAATTAACTCCGGCACAGAAAAAAAATAAATAAATTTTCAAAGAAAACTCCATGGGCTGAATGTGGAATACATACCTCAGCCGGAAACCAAAATGACTAGCTTGTTTGAACATCAACAACTTCCTTTCGTCATGAGGAGAATTAAATCAATTGCAAAATTTATTTATTTTAAAGGAGGGCAAATAGAGAAAAATCTCTGTGTGGCTTTTGATATTCCACACATGGACCTGGAACGTCTTGGCTGTCCGAAAGCCATAGATATTGGTTGTCATTGTTGTGATCATCAACAATTTAGAAATCATTGTTCTCTTTGCGAAGTAACATCATAAAGAGATTGGTTGATGAATCAAACAATCTCTGTACGATATCAATATACTTCACATAAAATCAATGGAAAATTAGTTAAATCTGAATCAAATTGGTTTTTGGATTAATATTTTGTAATGTATAATATTTTGCTGTATTTTGTAATATTTTGTAATGCGTTTTATAATGTATTATAAATAATAAACATATTTTCTTTTTATTTCCCGAATTTGTATTATTAAATACAACAACACTTATTATTATTATTACTACTATTTATTATTAATAATTCGAGTACATTTATTGATAAAGGTCTTAAAATAAAATTATTGACACGCGTTGGTTTAACGATACGAAGTCCATTTTGTAATTAGGGTAAATGCGGGGTCTAAATACCTATACATATTCCTCAATGATTTAAAATATATGTAATGCAATATAGATACGTTTGAGAGAGGGAAAAAATACATGATTATAATTTTAATATTTTCCAAGATTCATTATGATTATTCTCATTGGTTTTTTAATTTGATTAATGCGGTTTTGATATAATTTATGCGGTGTATTGCGAGGATTTATTAACCGCACTAATCAAGGGATTCCTGTAGTTCATATTGTTCAATTGATTTCGAACAAATTGTATTGTAAATATTGTAAATGTTCCTTATGTTAATGTGATAAGAGTTTTTTCTAACTTTCTGAAATTTTCAGAAAGTCTGTTTATGACTTTCTGAAAAATTCAGCTCAATGGTCCAAAGTAAAGGGAGTAGGAAGTCTTTTCATCTTGAACTCTTCTACAGATCATATCGTACCGATTTCGTTACTGATCAACCGATTTTTATTACTGATCAACCGATTTTTATTATTGATCAACCGATTTTTATTACTGCATATTTAATATCTAATCAAAAACATCTAATAGGGTAAATGCGGGGTATACGGACATGGAGGCATAAGGACATTTTTTAAGAATATTTAGCGTAATTTTGTTTCGGTTTTGGCAACACTGTCTTTCTGCTGGTGGATGTGATCGTTAAAGTCGTGGGATTTGGTATTGTAATAGAAATCCAGTTATATCTACTAGGAAAGAGCCCATCCAGTCTACAAACTTAACAGGTAAGAATAATACACTTCTACTTTGCTAAAACTGTAAAAATTTAAGTTTATTACACAAGGATTTATTGGAAAACTATGTCTCCAAAACTTATAATTTGCACATGGCAACCACTCCAGAGATTTTTTTTACTAGGAAAGAGCCCATCCAGTCTACAAACTTAACAGGTAAGAATAATACACTTCTACTTCTACTTTGCTAAAACTGTAAAAATTTTATTATGTGATTTATTTCTAAAACATTCCTTAAGATGTCCGTATGCCCCGCATTTACCCTATGTAGAAAGTAAGCCAAGTACAGTACAGGCATCCCGTGATTAGTGCGGTTAATAAATCCTCGCAATACATCGCATATATCAAAACAGCAGTAATCAAACTAAAAAACCAATGGGAATAATTAATCCTGGAGAATATCAAAATTATAAACAAAGGGTTTGAAAAAAAAAAAAAAAAAATCGCACTTGTTGAACCGCACTACTCAAATCTGGCACCGCATATAATAAGGGATAGTCTCAAATATTTTTTGTGCACTAATGAAAACCGCATTATTTAAACCAGCACTAATCAAGGGATTCCTGTACTAAGAAATTGGGATATTTGTAACAGTTTAAATGTGGCTATTTGGTTGAGGATTTAAAAAATAAAGCAATAACGTTAACCAATGCCTGCATCTAAATTGTAAAAATATCCTAATTTCTTAATTCTGTACTTGGCTTATTTTTTTTACATATTGAATGTTTTTGATTGGATCAAAATGGAATATTTTATGCGAAATGAATACAACAGTAGCGATTATAGTATGATAAATATATATAATATTTTATATATATATTAACTCTGCATATTTTAATTGTAATATACAGTACGAGATTAAATTTCAAATTATTGTTGTGATACATATTCGCTAGAATTGCTGCGTTAACATTCCTATAAACATATCTACTTAGGAAAAATGCAAGTTATTCAGTTTATTGTTTTATTGTTTATATTATTTTAAACATAAATCTAATTTGTGGTACATTACTAGAGTATTTTCTTCTTGGAACAAAAAATTGAAGAACAAGAATCTTATTTTCTTAAATTTATCTTTACAGTATAATCCATTAACGTTAACTTTCAGATATTTTTCATTTATTAACAAGAATATTTATTTTAATTTAGTAAATTATATAAAATTGTAACAAATTATAAAACAATTTAAAACTTACTGTTTTATATGAAGATCTGATAATGGTAAATATGAAAATTTATTTTTTAATTGCTTTCTAGACTGCTGTGCTGTATTATAATGATTCACTTTTAGAAGCTATTTCATTGTTCATATAAAGTTCCGTTATTTTATCTATTAGTTCTTATAGTTTTAATAAACTTTTCGCGATTTGATATCTGATTAGATTATACAGTTTAATTCTCTGTGAACTAGTTTTTATAAATCGATATTTAATTGGACTAAGATAAATTACATTACAACTACTTTAAGTTCATTAAATGTTTTCGAGCTACTAAAAAAGTCTATAGTTTAACTTTAAATCTTACAAGCTTGATATAATGCCCCATTATTCAAATTTATATGAAGAATTATTTTTTAGTTGGTTGAAAATTTTGGAGGAACAGTGCGGTAATAATTTAGAATTTCAGTTAAATGGCTTAAATCTGATTGAGTTTATTAAAAAAAAAAAAAAAACATTAAACAGGGTGATTCTAGAAAGGTTGTCCAAAATTTACAGACTTGTAGAGGATAAAATTCCGAGTAAAAAAAGTCCAGTCGCGTTTTTTGATTTGAGGCTCCGTTTAAAAGATATAACGCGTAAAAGTTTTCTGACGTCATTTCCGGTTCAGTTATAAACTATTTTAAAAATATGTTTATTTGTATTTTTAAAATCATTTAGAAATTTTAATTGCTAAAAAACTATCCTAAAAATTTAGAGCATCGAGAATAGATTCAACATTATCATTTTTGAATGTTAAATTGTTATGTTCGAAAATGAATGCTACGTTTGTAAAACAATTGTTTCATTTAAATAATCGGTCGTAATTTTAATAAGCAATCTGTTCTCGATGCTCTAAATCAGGGGGCACAGACTTGTTAAGACCAAGGGCCACATGAATTTACCGTAACTTATAGGAGGGCCACCAAAAAAAAAACCACGAAAGTTATATATCATATCATGTTTTTTAATTACATGTTACAAAAAAACAATCAAAATTAAACAAAGATTTTTAATAGGATGCGTGGTATTGAATTGATTTAACAATATTTTTTCATGTTTGGTTCCATATTTGTAGTAGCCAAACACAAAATTAATTCTAAATTTTCATTAATTAAGCGACAATACTATCTTTTGCTAGTGTACAATTTTTTAAAATTACCTATTTCACACACACAAATATAGTAAAAATTTAAAAAAATGTTTATTATTACAATATGATTATTATTTTTTCATTATTGTTTAAAAACATTATTATTGAAACACTGTAAACATAATTTCACTTCAGAAAAATATTATTTGAAAATGCATTGTTCAAAACTACAAATAATATTTCGTTGATTGTGTGACTAGTTAAAATAACACATGGTGAGGCGGGCCGCCAACAAATCAATGAAGCGCCACATGATGGCCCGCGGTTTGTACATCCATGCTCTAAATTTTTTAGGATATTTTTTTAGTAATTAAAATTTCTAGATGATTTTAAAAATACAAATAAACGTATCTTGAAAATAGTTTTTGACTAAACCGAAAATGACGTCACAAAACTTTTACGCGTTATATCTTTTAAACGGAGCCTCAAATCAAAAAACGCGACTAGACTTTTTTACTTAGAATTTTATCCTCTACAAGTCTGTAAATTTTGGCACAACCTTTTTGAATCACCCTATATATTAATAGAATAACAGATGACAGTTATTAGTTATTTTATAACAATTTATACCAATATTAATTTGTTAGTCTGTATTACTGTATTTTTTTTAACATATTCGTTATAGTAAACTTAAGTGATTTGTTAATCAGGTGCTCGGATTAAAAGTGATAGAACACCATTTTTCAAATCAAATAATTTTTCTAAATGAAAATACAATATACGAAATGTAAAAAGAAATGATTTCTAGTCATTACGAGGTTAGGCATTCAAAATGTGACTAGAAAATACATTAAAATAGAAACCGCAAAATATAAGTAACGGGTTAATAAAGAAACTATAATAGGAAAATTAACGAGTTCATGTTTAGGATTCGATTTGGGATACAACGTGATCAATCGATTTTCATATCTCTGAATACGGATATTTCCTTAATTGTATATATTATATAAATATGCTTGGCAAAATAGCATTTTGGTTTATAATAAATTTTATTTTCTATGAGATTTCTTTCGGATAAACTTCAAAATTGTTGCTGATCCCCAAATTTTTGAGAAATTTAAAGTAAGTCGGGGAAATACGGCAAAATTTTCTTTCCGTATTTCCCCGACTTACTATAAATTTCTCAAAAATTTGGGGATCTGTTTGAAATTGCGAATAGCGCTTCAAACAGATCAAGCGCTTGTTCAAAAGCGCTTAATCTGTTTGAAATTGGAAATAAAATTCATTTGTACGAATTACAATTATTAAAGCAATGGAAAAATAGAAAAAGATTATCAAAAGTTTAAATAATTGCAAAGAATTTATATTTAAAAAAAGATATACGAAGTATTAGGAGACAATGGATAAACAGTCAGACCAACCTATTCATATACTCTTTTACTTCATTTTAGAATGGAAAAGGTTAAAAAAACAAACATTGAAATAATTTAATGAAAAATGGAGTAAAATGCATGCAGCATATATCGGGGATGCCCGCTTAATAAAGCGTTCGTTTATCATCTTGGAGTATCCAGGTTCAAATCAGAGTTTCACACCTGCAGTTTTTCAGGAGGGATCTGGGCCTCGCCCGTTAAACCTCATCCTTCAACCTCTGGTTGATCCCATCATGGATGTTGGCCAGCTTGTGGTGGGCTCTAAAAGTAGTCGCCGCCAGATAAAGCATATCCTATGAGGATATGGCGGCTTAACCAAGTTAACCTCACTCTGCGGCATATTACCTGAATAGCAATCGAACTGCTAAAATTCAAATTAATAACCAATACGAAACGAAATGGCAGCAATCAAGATAGCAAAATAACTATTAGATCGATGCAATCGATGACATGCTCCCATTCATCCATCACAATTCTGATTTTGAATAATTAAAAAATAACAAAACTGCTGAGAGTTATAAGTGCTAGCAGTTATCTGATTTTTGGGTAAAAATCCGAAAATGTAGTACCGTACTTACTTTTCTAGGGGTTATTAATAAGTTGAGGGACTTTCAACCAGAGTAAAAATTTTAAATTATACATATACCATATAAAGGCAATTACTAGGTTAGGTTAGTTAATTAAGCCTCCATATCTCACGGGGATATACTGTATCTGGCGGCGGTTTTCATTTAGCGCTTTGTTTCCTTGGAACGTATCCTCCGCGTTAAACAGGGTCTTACTGTAGTAATACCGTCCGAAAATGACAATGATAGATGAGAATTCAAGCTTTTGTCTCCGTCGCCAGCAATAATGACGTTATTCTTCGAAAAGTAGCTTAACCGAACAAATCGACGAAATAAATTGTAATGCAATTTTTGTTCTTTTGACTTTTAACTCGTATACTTATCGAATTTCTCATGAAAATTCAGCTTTTTGTAATTCATTGCATATTTCTGTTAAAATAAGGTTTCAATTCATGTTGTTGTTGAAGCCAAACTTGATTGAAGCTTTGATAAATATTTTAAAGTTCTCGGAAGGGATGTACGAACTTAAATTTATTTTCAATTAAAACTGTTGCTTTACCGTGATGTCTTCAATCGTTCACACGAAAAATCGTTTTGTAAATAATAATTTTTCTAATTATATAACAAATGCAATTTAATTAGATCAATACAACAGATTATTAAATTTTAAATGTTTTTCAAAAAATGTTATAGCGTACTGTAGTCAGTGGCGCCGAAATGGGGGGAAGTCGGGACAAATTTCCCGGGCCCATAGAAGATTGAGGGATCCGGACCTCTTCCTAACAATAAGAACTTTTTTTATTTTTTTTAATTAAGTAACTACTCATTATAAGATATACAGAATTAAAATTCTGTATTATAAAAATGTAATGTAAAGAAAAATCTTTGTTTTCTAAACAGTTAAAATAAGAATTAATTATGATAATTAGACATAAGCATTTCATTTAAACAGAGAAGGAACTGATAAATCGACAGGGCCCACTACAACTTTTTTTAGAAGAATGGGATATATATAATGGAATACGTTTATAATGAAACGATTGGGTTAGATTAGATTAGTTCGATTAAGCCGCCATATCCTCATGGGATATTCTGTAACTGGCGGGGCCACTTATAGAACTCATTATAGGCTGGCCAACACCCATGATGGGGTCAACCGGATGGTTGAAGGATGGGGTTTAACGATCCGGGCCCAGACCCTCCTAAAGGAACACGAAGTGTGGGACCCGGATTTGAACCCGGTCCTCCAGGGTGTTAAGCCAAATCTTTACCATGCGGCCATCCAGCCGACGCGAAACGATTGGGACCGGAAAATTTTTTGTTATAACCGATGTGAAAAGAAAAATTTTTAAAAGTTAGGGGCGTTTCTAAAGTTAGTCCTAGTTAGTCCAAGTTAGTTTCATGAGCCTATGACATTATTCTTCGAAAAAAAATCGATATTTTAAAGATTTTCTTCGAAAATATAATTAAAAAAATAAAATTCGTCGAACCTCAATTTTCTAAAATTGCATATAGTACTTTTTAAACAGAATTTAAACTGAATAAAATTTTGAGTAATCTATGTATAAAATATATGTAGCATGTATGGTTTTGATATCTTATACGGGAGAAAAGAAAAAAATATCAATATAGGGGCCCCAAAACCTGGTTCGTACCGGGACCCAGGATTTCTCTCGGCGCCCCTGACTGTAATTTTTCTCTAAATAAATAATTTTAATTTAATAACTGCTTAGATTGTATATTGTGTATTTAATCATAATTAATATATTTTTTTTTAATTAAGAAACTTCTCTAAGTGTTATTTTAAACAACAAATTTAAATTGTATATTTAATTGGTATACACCGTACTTTATTTTTCTACCACACAAATTCATTCATTTACCAAACCGGGATTCTTATTTAATCCTGATTTAAATTTTGTACGAAAACTTAATTTGTATAGAAAGATTATATTATTTTTTATTAAGTTCACAGTTCATTTATCAATAATTAAAAATTAAATTTATTGCTGGAATTTTTTTTTTTTTGAGAAATTTATATAATAGGCCTTTGAAAATGTATACAGTATATTAGGAAAAGCTTGGTTTTGATTATTTGTATGTTGATTTCTTTTATAGTTTCAGTTGTTCAGTTGCTCTTTAATATACCCCTCATAATTTCTAGAAGGGTCACGAACTTACGAATTTATGTCTTTCCGCTCTTCGAGTTGAAAAAAGTTTACTTGGAGGAATATTTAAATTCGTAATGTTGTGATATTGCATACTATACTTATCGAAAAATTGATGCTTTTACCGATCTTTATTTCATTTTTTATCATGACGAATTTCTTAATTGGAAAATTATTTCATGCATTGGTTTCATTTGTTATTTCAAACCTCCTAATTTATTCATATGTTATATCATCATCAGACTAATTGAATTACAACTGGTAGAAATTATCGGTTCTTTTTAAATATTTTAAAGTATAAAATTGCGAAATCATTTATCAATTTTATGTCAGTTGACTTCATGGCGTGCTTACTGAACGTCATCCTTTTGTCACGTCCCGACGTGACAAAAGGATGACGTTCGTAAGCACGCCATCCTTGACGCTCATGATATCATTTTGCCATATAATTTATTAAAAATAAATATCTACATTAAAATTAAACACGACAAGTCAATAGATTCCAAATGCTATAATTAAATAATATTTAATTATAGCATTTGCAATAAGTATTAATATTATCAGTGACGGTAGAACTACAATAATTTTTGTTTTCTTGACTCGGTTTGTTTTTGGTTTATGATGGAGAATAATTCGAATTTAGGACATGGAAAATCAATTCATAGACAAAGAAGACAGAGTAATTACAATGATTCATTAATATTTTAAAAACGAGAAAGTTAACGAAGGGTCATTATCAGTTAAAATAATATTAAATGAAATAAACGTTTGAGTAAAACTAAATCAATCAGTTAACAGATAAAAAAATTATTTTAATTACATTATAAGCATTTAATTAAAAAGTAGACCGACCAGAATAAAATGAGCGATTAGTAGGTGTTAATTATCTATTGAAAAAAGGATAATTCGTAGAAATCAAGACCATCTTGGAAATCGTTTAAAAGAAAATTTTATTTTGTTCAGAAGTATAACAAATTTTTTATACTCACACAAAAAAACCGGGGAATCAAAAATCCGTTAGTTTTCACTTTAACTTAAAATATAGTTTCTTCCATCACATGATATTTTTCACACATTAAGACTTATTCATACTATACAGAATGTGTCACAAGACAATCAAATTCTGAATCAAAAATAATAAATATTATCTTAGAAAAAGAACTTTTATTTCAGAATTTAGTGCGGATTTATCTAAAAATAAAGGAAATGCAGTAGTTGCCAGAAAGAGATATGATAAAACGAAATTACTAGAACATTGAAATATTTTTTTGATAATTAACATTTAATTAAATGGAAATAAATTATTTTAAATATTTAAAAATGTTACTGTTAAAATAATAAGAATTAATACTTCCTCATACAAAAATAAACACAAATAATAAAAATTCTAGTACAATGGTGCCTCGGTATACGTCCTTAATCCGTTCCAGATCGTTGGACTTATACCAAACATGACGTATACCAAACGAATTTTTCCAATAAGAAATAAAGAGAAAATGATTAATCCTTTCCCATGGAAAAATCCTATTGTTATTGGCATATTATACATTGATGAGATTGTATAAAATAATTTAAACACTGCTTAATACTAAAATATATAAATACAAAAGCAATTACAGTAGATAAAATAAATGAAAGTATAACCTCGCTACCTTGTTGAGAAGAGTCGAGTGCCTACTAGGATGGATGCTGAGAAGGTAGGATGAGGAGAAAGTGATGTTTGGAAGGAGAATCCGATTCCGATAAAACTTTAGGAATCTGAAATTCTGATATTTTTCTCTTTCTATTTTCTGTTCTTTTCCCTACTTGGACCTTGTTGAGGCTTACCAGGTTTGACTTTTACTAAAAAATCTGTCCAAAGAACTTAGCTTCTGCCTTCTCCTCAGGATGTTTCGGAAATACGACATTATTTTGTCATTACCGACAATGCTATTACGACTTGTTATAATTTTTATATAAAGAATGTTTTTTAAGAGAACACACAACAGACTCATACAAGTTCTAGCACGCGAGTTGGTCGTATTCCAAACAAAAGTCGTATACCAAGCAAAATTTTTCGCATCCAAACACGACGTATAGGAAGTTGGACTTATTCCGAATGGGACGTATACCGAATTACCACTATATTGTAATATATTGTAATTATAGTAATAGAGATATTTTACTAATTACAATCTTAAGATAGTTTTTTCTTTTTAACAAATTTCCTTCGGCAAGTTAAAAGAGCATAACTAATTGCTTATGATAAGAAAAGTCCTCCGTTTCATTACATCAAACCTCTTATAAGTAATATAATAAATACGTTTATTACACCCGCAAAAAAACCATTTCCTTTTCGGATCACTTCCTATGTAAGACGAAAAATTGTAAAACAATCTATATTTTTAGAAAAATAATTTGAATTCGTAAGAAAATTAAAGTTTAAATAAATGAAATGACAAACCTATATATCAATACAGTATATAAGTAACATTATATGTTGACTTAAATATTGATATAACCTATATGTCAACATTACATATAATCTAGATAATTCGTTTGAAACATTCTATTATGAAATATAGCTGGATCTATCTGGAACAAGCAGTTCTGGAAAGAATTAATCGCCTATTTTCTGACCATCTTTATTTCGGAATGATTACAATTAAGGGATAAAACATGTCATAAAAATCGTTTTAAATGGCATAGCTTCTATGTTGTATGTCATAAAAATTTACTGTATTATAAATATATTACTCTATAATTATCAAAAGGAAATCTTCAGAAACTTTCCTATAATAATTATGAGGTTTCTCTGTAATTATTTTCAAGGAAGCTTAAAAATGTTTACCTGAAGATTTCTATGGTTATTATCACTTTTAAACAGATGAATCTAAAAGTTTAATCAAATTCAACTTTAATATCCTGATCATCTGGATAAATTTTTACAAAATTTAATCAAACAGTTCGAAAGTTATTAGACAGAAATCTTTAAAATTTTAAGCGTCCGTCATTTTTAAACTATTAAAAAATAAAGTGCTAATTAATATGCTATCGAAATAATCTTTCTGTTAAATTACATGAAAATCTAATAAATAGTTCAAAGTTTTCTCTCTTATATCATTTCTAAGGTTAGAGCCTGCGACGTCCATCATTTATTGTAGTAAGCATGTTTGTAGTAGTTATATTTGTATTTTCTTGCCAAATGCACAGTGACTTTTGGCTTATCCTATATATTTCAATGTTTGTGAAGACTTTATAAATTATAATTCTTTATAAATTATATAGTTATAATTCTTTAATAAAAGAATTATAACTATTGAATTTATGAACATTCACTAATTAGTTCAAAAGTAAGATGGAGTACAGATATTAACAGACTGCGTGGTGATTTCATAAGCCTCACTTTCTTTTGGAGGGCTAAAAATACATTTAATGATGCATATATATATCAATATATTTACTGCTCTTAAATTTAAATCTTAAAATAATTTGCATGAAATATTATTTTGTCATTGCTACGAAGATATACCGGTATACAGTATATAAAGTACAGAGTGAGCTAAAAGTCACTGTGCATCTGACGTGCTGTAATAATAAATAAGAATAATAAAGTCATACAGTTATTTGAAAAAGGTATATAGCCGCCACGTTCATCTAATCTCACATCTCCAGATCATTATCTGTGAGCTTTACTAAAAAACTCTGTTTATAAAAACAATACCCTACTTCGGCCACAACTACAGGAAGCCATCACCACATTTATCAGCAATAATTCTCCGTTGGAACTGTCACGTGTTTTTGTGGACATGTTCCAACGTGTGGATATAGGTTTACATACGGGAGGATGCCATGTCCATCATTGATTGTAGTAAGCATGTTTGTAGTAGTTATATTTGTATTTTCTTGCCAAATGCATAGTGACTTTTGGCTTATCCTATATATTTCAATGTTTGTGAAGACTTTATAAATTAAATAAGATCTTGAAAATTTAAATACTATATTTATTTATTCCTGTATTTTAAATTATATTTTTGTAAAACATCTTATTTTCTATTAATGCCATTTGATAGGTAATTATTATTAATTTTTAATTCAATAGTCATGTTAATGAATCTATTTTTAATCATTTAAAAATCAGAAACATTTAATTAGCACTTGTGCATTTGTTGAAAAAGTTTTGATATATCAAACTGGATTTTAATTAATTAAATTGGACGATTAAATGATGAAAAAATCGATACAGCAGACTATCCAGTTAATTTGGTATTTAGAAAACACTGTTTCTATATATTATCGAATTACTTGATAATTATTTATTTATTTCTTACTGAAGATACATAATCGGTCCAATTATGTATCTAACCTATGTTTGATACATAATCTAATCTGTTAACTTATATTATCGAATTACTTGATAATTATTTATTTATTTCTTACTGAAGATACATAATCGGTGGTCCAATTATGTATCTAACCTATGTTTGATACATAATCTAACCTGTTAACCTAACTAACCTATATTTTTTGTGTATGATGTTACACAGCTTTCCACCAAGGTGGTACTAAGCGATAGGTTATTCCAGAGCTCACCATGGCTTACCTATACCCCCTAGTGACATTAGCTGTCAGGTGAAGGATGTCGTTCAACAGGTAGATCTAGATCCGTTCTGGTAAAAATTGGAAATATGAGACGCAGAAACTAAACCTGGATACGCCAGGCAAGCACGCTCCTACCGCAACCGTCCATCCTAAAATTGACCTTTTGAACTATTTGATAAATAATTTTGTATTTATCAGTGTTATATATATTTTGGCACAACTGCTTTGTGCACTCTGGAGGCAGCCTGCGAATTATTGGATACATTATGTGACACATTGAGGCTCGACGGTCGGACCCTCTTCGATGCTGGGCCCTGACAAAAGTCTCGGATGTCACCCCCTCTCGGCGGCCCTGCTCATAGAAATATATTTTAATAATTCAAAGTAAAGCTCTTTATAATTCTGAAACCGTTCATTACTCAATAGTAAAAAGTAAATTATACACATTTTACATTTAACTTATTTCATACACATTTTACATTTAACTTATTTTAATTCAATCAAAATAAGTTATTTTTAAACCAAATCAAAAATGTAATGTTATATGCATAAAGAAAGGACATTATTTAGGTTACTGTGATCAAAGATTTTGTATTTTGCAAAGTATATAATTGAATGATATTTGTGTAATGTAAATTTATGTGATGCCGAATGATGTATTGATTTAGAATTAAAAATTTAGATAATAATTTTTATTATTTTTTATTGAAACCAAATTTTATATAGGAAAAACCAGACAAAACAGTCTCTGCTTGATTATTTCTCAAATATTCCCCTGATATCTTGGATTATATCTACAATAATCATCATATTTTGGGAAATCTTTTTATATCTAATCTTGATATGCTTTTAATAATGTGTTATACTATATCATTTTTTGATCTTTAAATGTTATCATAAAATACAGTTCATCAAAAAGCTAATAGAATATTAAGGGTATTATTTAAATGAGCTTTAAAGTTTAATACATTAGAACTTCATATTATTTTTTAATTATTCATTTATATTTATCATTAATGATATTAAAAACTCCCCTATTAGTGTGAATAACAAATTAGTTAAAATTTAGAAGTCAATAAATTTGGCTGCATGTTAATCGCAAAAATGAAGCTTTATTAATACATTATTTAGCGAAATAATATTTATGTAAAGTTACAGTTTCCTTAAAAGTAATTAGAAGAACACGATTCATAGTCTACAAATTCTTGGTTATAATTTCATTTTTTATTTAGCTGAAGTGATTGATATAAAAGTCAATAGTAAGTTATAAAAGTAATGGAAAAATTTTATTTTATTATATAATATTTATGGCATGGGATAAAATAAGTTTTAAATGTATTGTAATTACTTGCTTCGAAAATAAATTAATGGTTTAAAATCCGATATTGCCACCTTATGGATGAAATTCGGGACTTTTTCAGGTTTGATCGGAACAACGGGAAATACCATGAATATTCGAGACAAGTAGATTAAAAATAGTAGCTGTTAAACTTTTGCGAAAATAATCCGTTATATTCTATAGACCTACTATGAATATAAATTGAATTAACGTAATTTTTATATTAATTGATGTTTCTTTCAAAACATAATAAATATTTCTTTCTTTCAATAATACTCAGGGCCACCGAGAGAAATTTTCGGGCCCGTGACAAGTCTGTGGTCCGGGCCCACCTTAAAAAAGGGCATGTGTTTGGTTTAATAAAAAAACCATATAAAACATTAAATGTTTATTTGAAAAAGTGTACAATAAATTCAAAATTCGATACATTACATAACATGTTATAAATAAAATAGTTTATTTTGACACGATTGCTTTGGGTGATAGACAGTGCGCTCTGGTGGCGGGCTGAAAACTGTCAGACACATTATATTACACTTCAGAACCCGACGGTCGGGCCCTTTTCGATTCCTGACCCGTGACAAAAGTCATGAATGTCACCCCTCTCGGCGGCCCTGATAATACTTCTTTGTAATTTCGTAAAATTAACATTTTTTTCATGTATTTAATTATGATTTATTATTTAACGTTCTTATATAAAACAATTTACATAAAAATACTAAATAATTTTATTTATTTCTATTTTTTCACGTATAATTTTATTAACCTCCTTCATGATTATTCTATTAATTTTCAATTATTTTGCAATTATCATTATTTCAGATTTTTCTTTTTATATTAAATTAATAAATGTTTTCAGTTTGAATTCGTAATAAAGACTATATTTATGTAATTTATTAATCTTTTCTTTTTAATTTTTAATATGCATTCAATAACTTTTTATTTTATTTATTGATATGCAATAAGTTGATATAATTTACTTTTAGATTAATTTGATCTCTTCAGAAAAGAACGAATAATCTAAAAGAGGGATCTCCAAACTTTTCGTCTTCAGGGCCACATTAGGTACTTCAGAATTGTTCAGCGGATCATAGTAAAAAATCAAACTCTAGAACTAGATATATGAGTTTTATTGAAAGCAGATAAAAACTGATTACAGAGTATGTGAGATTAAATTATCGTATATTAATGACAACGAACACTATCACCAAATTCTCATATTTTCATCACAAATTATAAAAAAACCCATTAACGTGAATGATGTAACTGCGTTAGTATTTTTAAATTCTTATTAAACTCAGGTTCAAATTTTGAAGCGCTAATTACAAGTAGCGCTTTTTCTAATGTTCACCAGATAAATTTGCCCGGTTTTTTGACTTGATATATTTCATTCAGGAAAAGTTTGTTCACAAAGATACTTTGCCCCAAAAATAGAGATAAAGAGTTCAATTAGCGGGCCGGATAAAATCATATTGCGAGCCGTAGTTTGGAGACCCCTGATCTAATACATTGACAACATAAACTATAACAGCGCCTGTAAATCAGTCTTCTTTGTGTTATAAAATTGTTATAAGGAGAAGCTAAACTTTAATATTTTAAATCGTCCATTTTATTCAAGATGTTTATTCTTAAAACACAGCATAAAAACTCAATACAGAATTTTAGTTTTTTCAATTTCTTGCTTTCTATTTAAAGTAGATACTGTAATCGATTATGAATCGGGTCATAGTTTTGGATCTCGAGATGCCAAAAAGTACAGTATATTAATCCAATGTTTACAGTAATTCCTGTAAACATTGAAAATTTTGTTTTGATCTTTGTGGTTTTACAGATGATAACTGATTCTGTCTAATTTTACTTATTTCAGCATAACGAAATGATTTAACAGAACTATTTGATTCAAAATCCATGGCGAATGAACTGGAATATTAAAATATGGAATTCAAGGGATCGGGCCCGGGTCCGGACCATGTGAATTTATAGACTTGGTTGGACTAAGTTGAAAAAATATCATTTTTCCATATAATTCCTTCATTAGATAGCATTTGGAATCCATTGGCTTTTTCTGTCGTTTTAACATTGATTTAACCAGCATATTTTATCACAATAGCTTTATCATTATGATGGGTATTTAGTTTTCTAAAAGACGCGATTAAAGATTCCAAGCGAGAGAAAATAGTAACGGCCACACTTCTGGCGCGCGGGAATTCGCACATGCGCAGAAACATGGACACCACGCTTGTTCATTTATTATATATGATACTCTGAAGTTCTTGTTTTCACTTTTTAATTCTTTTAGAAAATCCATCAATCTCGTTTTCATTTGTGGAGAGGTTCGAACCGAAACGATTATATGATTGGAAGAATTCATTTCCTCTCCTCTCTCAGGAATGATAATGAACGACTTCAAGTTATTTTCTTAACTTTCTTTCTAATGAATTCCAGTCTTCTTGTTATTGTAATCTGTAAGTCGGTAAATTTTTCATCCCTCTCTCTCCCTCTTTGCATTGTTTATGAATTTTCATTATGATGATGATTTTTTGTCTTCTTATAATAATCGGTCATGCATTTACAACTGAAACGTAATCTTATAGCACGATTATTCGCATCAGAAATTATCATAATATATATTTAAATTCGTAAATTGTCATTAACATAAAATATATTTAGCATAATTAGTATTAATATAAAAAAAATACATCTTATTGATGATGATAAAATATCGTTGAAACTAAGAAAATATGCGCGAAACGAGTGTGACCTTACAATTTGTTATTTTTAGAGACAAAAATTTTATCCAATGAAAATAAGATATGAAAGTCAATTTCGTGATTAAAATATTAGAATTTTATTTCTAATTTCAAATAAATGAAAATTTTAATTTAATCGCTATACATAGCATTCACCATATGACAAACAAATCATAAAGAACTTTATGATATATGTTTAAAAAATAAAATGGAATATTATATGAACATTGAGATGGAGTTGCAATAAAATTCAATGCAAATCTCCTTCACCATATGTTCTATTAAATTAAAATATATATCGCTGTATTCTACTCGAATATTCTAATAAATTTAATAATAAAATAATTAATTACTGCATTAATAAATTTAATAAATATGAAAACACTAATGAAGAATTTATTAAGAAAATAATATGAATCAATGAAAAAATCCAAAAAACAAATGAAGATACAACAAAAAAAATTTTTTTAAATAAATTTCACTTATGTTATTTGATTTAATAAAAGAATATGATTAAATATTTATTTATCCTAATTATAGAATAAAAATATTTTGGTTATCTATGATGAATATGTTATGAAAATTGATCTAGGTTAGAGGAATGTATAATAAGCAGTTCTGAAAAGAAGTATCGGCCGGATGGCTGCATGGTAAAGCTGTGACTTGCCACACTGGAGAATCCGGGTTCAAATCCCGGCCCCACTCCCCATTTTAGGGAGGATCCGGGCCCGGCCGTTGAACCCCATTCTTCAACCATCCGGTTGACCCCATCATGGGTGTTGGTAAGCCTGTGATGGACTCCATAAGTGGCTGCCCCCTGATACAGTATATCCCTCGTGAGATATGGCGGCTTAATTAACCTAACCTAAAAAGAAGTAATGTCTTACTTGTTGAAAATATCAAGTAAATACCAGTTCTTTTATCATTCCAAAATGAAAAGTATGTTGATAACGTCATTCTATTGACTGTTATAAAAATGTATAACAGTCGGTGTTAAGAAACCAGTTCCACAATCGTTTGTCCAACTATAACTGGAGGTCATAAATATGATACTTATTTCTTTGTTGTTTAATGCCACGTTTCAACTGGATATTACTAAATGGTGGTTGTTCTAATGTCTACCGATAATGTTCAATCGTAGTGAGATGGGATGTCAGATGAAGAAAAATGTTGAACGGGCCGAACCTGAACAGTCCTGAAAAATCGGAATTAAACATGGATCTTTCATCTGATACGCCAATGCTATATCAAGTGCTGACTGGTATAGCATTCAACTATCTGGTCAACTGTCATTTAGATTTTTTATAATTAAAGTCTTACGAGAATTTTATAAACAATTATTTTTGTGTTGAATATTATTTAACACAAAATTTTATCATATTAAAATTTAAAGTTATGAATTTAAGTTACAAATTTTGTAATTTATAAGCATACATTATTGAAAGTAGTAACATATTAGTTATTTATAAAATATATGATTAAAATTTGGAAATGTCACCATCTTGTAAAGGGATATTTCTTAGATGACGACATGGTGAAGTTTTAAAATTTAATAAATAGTACAACAATAATATACAGGGAATACAGTTTTATCTGTATACATCAGTTTAAATAAAAATAACATTAAAAATTGATAATTAAAATATTTAACAGTTTAATAGTTGCAAAACATTAAATTTTGAATACAAATAAAAGGAATTAATAATAAATTATTTTTCGTTTATATTTAAAATAAAATAATTTTGCTTATAAATAAATGAAAAAAATTGTATATTAGCATATAAATTTTTTAAAAATCATTGTTAAAGTTTACTAATATTATTAAAATCATAATTTTTGTAATCGATTCGTGAACAAATGACAAAACTAAACAACAAAAATCATTAAATGTTATTTATAAAACACTGATTCGTATTTTCTATTGATAACACCAACCAATCCTAACTGACTTTAGGATATAAAACGATGACTTTACGATACCACTACTAAATGCTTTAGTTTATAAATATTTTCCACTATTAACTATTTAAACAGAAGAAGATATAGAAGGGTTTCTATAAAATTCAAGATGAAATCCGTGTGGGTTATAATTTCTTATATTTTTGCTTTGACTATTTGTTCAGAATCTACGTCGAGATGCCCTGCATATACTGGTCCTTGTGATTGCGTTTTTTCAAGGGGAATTAAATACACATGCCGAAACTTTGAAGATATTAATCAGGTGCAGAATGCATTGAGGATAGTCAATGCTGATATTATAAGTTTAAGCATTCATCATCATTACTTATCAGAATTACCAAGTGATATCTTCCAAGAAGTTTGCATTGATTATCTAAGATTATATCTTCCACTACATGATTTGCCAGATACTATATTTGCCAATCAAGGAAATTGTTTACGGGGCTTGACTATAATGGGCCGCCGCCAGATACAGTATATCCCAAGAGGTTATGGCGGCGTAATCTAATTAACCAACCAACCAATCAAAGTATACCCGGGTAACGCCGGGTACATTTTGCTAGTATATACTATACAGTATTTAAAAATATATTATTGATATATTAAAATGAAGCAACATATAAGAATATAATTCTAGGTAGAAAACTCAGAAAATAATTGTAACGACTATAAAGTTTATTTTATAAATAACTGCATGTTACATTAATTATAGAGTTCCAATTGTTTGTAATTAGCACAACAAGCAGTTCCAGAAAATTAAAATTGCTTACTTTCCGAATGTGTGATTTATTTTTTATTTATTTAGCTTTTGGAACCCATTGGTTTTATGTATCTTCTTTTGACATTGATTTAATCAGTATAGATTTCACAATGACATAATCGTCTTGGCGATATGATGTCATTGTGACATCATTGTTGTACTGTCATGAATTATAATTTGGTAGTGTCATCCATTGTTACGTCACAATATGTCACAGTTATTACGGATGTCATTCAAATCAGGTAAATTATATGTTATCCCTACACTGCTAAACTTAGCACTATCTATTAGTAATAATATAAACTAAAATTTTAATAAAAATTAAATTCTATTTTACTGGATTAAACGATCCTGAAGAATTAAAGGATAAGGCGTCCAAGTGTCCCATAAGCATTTAATAACGTACTATATACAGTATTTTAATAAACTTTTTACGAAACATGTATTTTTGAGAAATGAAATAGTTTTTGGAATTAATTTAAATACGATTATGGAATATTGCTAATCATACTTGTCTTTGTCGCATTCTATGTAAATTTGAAATAGTGCGATATAAAGGATATTCGACTTAATCAAAAGATCCCCAAATTTTGGATTGTACGGATTACCATGTAGTAAAGCTTATCACTTTAGAGATTCTGGGTCCCATACCTCCAGTTTTGTCAGGTATGATCCAGGCCCAATTTGTGGAATTCTATCCTTCAATCTTCTGATTAACCCCATCATTGATGATACCCAATTTTGATGAGCTATGAAGTGTCCTCCATCAAAAATATTCCTAATGAGATTCGGCAGCATAATTAAAACTCTAACTGAAATTTCAGAATTTCAAATATCTTAATTCTGTGATTGGAATTCTACAAAAATATCAAGGATCCTGGGATTGAAAACTCTAATTTTATCTTATTTGATATTAAAATATCACAATTATTTAATATAGTTACTTATATCTGAAATTTCTTTTATGCATTGTACAATATATGCAATGGATTTAAGTAACTACAATACAGTACACAGAACGACCCAAGGCACGATGCAAGTGATGCACAGCATCAGGGCGACATCTAGGTAAGAAGGAGATTTTACAATATTTTGATGTTAGAATGGCACCCATACCAGATTGAGGTTAATAGACTTGGGGATCTCTACCATGACAATGCTATTAATCACTTCCAAAAAATCCTGAAGAAGAAAGAAAAGCAATCGACATTGGACAGATTTTTTATTATCCTGAAGGAGAGAGAAAAGCAATCAATATTGGTCAGATTCTTTATCAAAATAAACATAATAGATTGAAATGCAAGACTATGTATGTATATATTATGGTTATTACATATAAATAAATATAGTAAAAAATTATATAATTTTATTTTTTATTTTTTTTTTTGGTCTCCAGAACAAATTAATCAAATTCCCATAAAAACACTATGGTAAATCAGTGATCGGTTAACAAACAATTTGGGTAATGAACATTGTCTTGGAACGGATTATGTTCGTTAACTGATCACCCACTGTATACTTCAATTGCATTTTATGTGAAATTGAAATAATGCAATATAAAGAATACCAACAAAATTTCACTTTATGCAAAAAGCTTGTAATGATGCAAATTTCACAAATTCAAAAGAATCGTGTATTTGTTTCAAAAATAGCAAGCATACTTATATTTTTACTACATAGTAGTGCCACTTTAGATGGTAATTAAACAAGTAGATATAATATTTCTGTATCTGCCATCCATTATCAGTATTATGTGAACCACACTGTGTCCATTTAAGGTGATTTTACTAACTGCTTTGCTGTTATTTTGTAATAGTCATTTGTAACACTTGTAATTATGATTATGATGATATAATAAAAATGAAAATATTAATTAATAAAATGTGCTTTGTTATAAAGGTTGTAAATTTGTGCTCTAAGAATGCATTCCTTTATATTTACTCCTTTTAAGAAACTTACTATTGAATTATTTGAAATCTTCAGAAACATATCCTTCACATAAAATATAACTATACCGTATTTAATTATAAAATAATTTATAATTTAGCAAATTAGTAAATAATTAATTATATAGATAAATTTCTTTAATATCAAACTAACAGAACATTTATTTGTAAATGCATCATAATCTGTATTATGAATAAGCAAAATAAAAAATTAGGTAAAAATTAATTTATTAAATCTAAATTAATTATCTAAATTTGTGATATATTAAGATGGGTAAAAATGGTTTAAAATAGTAATTATATCAATTATAAAATAAAACATAAATTATTGTAGAAGAAAAATATTTATATAGAGAGAGTTTGTACTTTGAGTTATTTTTCAGATATCAACAAAATTTAAAATATGAACATTAATTGCAATAAATAAATGTTAAACATTTATAAATACAGTAGGCCTCGATTAGTGCGAGTTCGAATAGTGCGATATTCTATTAATGCAACTTATAAAAATGATACCGTTTTTACTTAGTGCGAGCAAATATTCAATTATAGTGCGAGCAAATATTCAATTAATGCAAGGTGTAAGCACAGACCAGTCTTACTAACAAAAGTCCGTCCCCTTTTTCGGTTAGTAAAACCAGACGAGGAGCAGTCCAAAAACAGTCTTCAGTCCCCTTTTATGATGTTAATTAACAAATTAATGTTAATTTTTGGTTAGTAAAACCAGATGTGGAGCAGTCAAAAGACAGCCAACAATTTTGGTTAGTAAAACTGGACAAGGAGCAGTCCAAGAACTGTCACACGGCTTTGGAAGGGATGAAACGTCAGAAAGATGGGCTTTTTGCCGTTAACTGTTTAAGAAGGGGTGAAACATCAGAAAGATGGGCTTTTTGCCGTTAACTGTTTATCGTTACTGTACTATTATTTAGCTTTGCTATCGTATACATACAGTAGAGTATAGAGGTGAAACATCAGAAAGATGGGCTTTTTGCCGTTAACTGTTTAACATACGTACTATTATTTAGCTTTGCTATCGTATACATACAGTATAGTACAGAACTTGAAGGGGTGAAACATCAGAAAGATGGGCATTTTGCCATTAACTGTTTAACATTACTGTACTATTACTTGGCTTTGCTATCATATACATACAGTATAGTACAGAATTTTCTCTTTTAAAAACTATCAAAATAGAAAAAAGGAAAAACACTTTTAAAAAAAGTGCAATGCTTAATTGCAAATCAGACTATCCACTCAATTCTCAACCCAGAATTGGTGGCCAGGTGGCCAGCTTCTGCTTTCGATTCACTATTTTGGATTCGATTTGGCAGTTGGTTTGATGATCCTATGAGAGGCAATTCCTGATAGGTTATTAATGGGTCATTTCACGTCAAATCACCAAATTTTAAGAATTGTTTCAGGTCGACCACCTTCAATTTTGTTTAAATTTTTATTGAATGTTTCTGGAGGTCTTAAAAGAAGTCTTGCAAAATTTTAGCTTCATCTGATATATAATCATAACACTAGGGGTTCTCGAATGAAAGATGGTTTTGTAATGCAGAAAAATTTGCTAAGTTTTCACATAGTTTGATGCTTTATTATTCTGCAATGAATATCATTTGCATTTTGAAATTTGGTATTTTAGGTCAACATTTGGAACAGAAATCAAAAATGACAATACAAAAGGCTAGAGTGCAATATATATTCTGGAATTTTACCCTGAACTTGCTAATAAATTTTGTTGTGACAACTTTAAGCCCAATTTTGATAATCATTTGCTAAATGGCAAAGGCATTGCATACTTTGATATTTGGGCAACATATAGACAACTAGGTTGATTGAGCAGTGTAGAAGTACCAACCCCATTGCATTCTTAGTTTTTGTGTTATTATTTAAGAAAGTTGCCTCGGAAATCTCGAGACACTAAATATGGTCATTTTTAGAGGCCAGTATTATCCTGAAGGACACTTCCAATTTTATTTCTAATAACACCACTGGAAAGAGCAGATCTTGTTCTTTACAAATCTATGTTTCTTATCTTGGGATAATACACTTCAGTCTCTAGGTCTTGCTTTAAAGATAACAATTTCAGTTGTGTCTGACAATCACTCATTTATTGTCTTCCAGCACACAGGTTGGTTCAGAGACCACTGCTGTTGCAAGCTAACATTCCTGGTTCTGTTAAGAGCAGGGTTGCAGTGTCAGAGTCAGGAGTCGGAGGTTTTTGGGTTGAGTCGGAATTTTAAACTGAGTCAGGAGTTGGAGTCGAACCTTAGAAAATTTTAGGAAGTCAGAATCGGATTTTTTTAAAAGATGCAGTCTGAGTTGGATCATTTGGCATCTGATTCAGCAACCTTGGGTTGTAGAGTTGGAAATTTTTGGGTGGAGTTGGAATCAGATTTTTAAACTGTTGGAAGTCGGATTCGGGCAGTACAAATTTTAGGGAGTCAAAGTTGAATTTTTTTTAAAAGGTGGAGTTGGATCATTTGTCATCCGACTCTGCAACCCTAGTTAAGAGTAAAATTGACAATATTGCAATCAAGAAAGCATTACTGTTATGGCTTTGTTGATTGACATTCAGAAATTTCATTAATTATCTTTTGTTTAACATGGCATTATATGTTGGTTGTTTTTAATATTTTACTATGTGTAACAGTACTTGTATTATATTGCATATATATCAATATATATTTACATGGCTTTTTTTCACAGATTCTTGAAAATATAAATTTACACAGAGATAATAAGATTTGTTAATAAATTAATTATGGAAGTTAAAGTAACTGATTTATTTTCCTGTATAATTGGAAATGCTGATAATTCTGCCTGCCATTTAACAAGTTACAACCGAAGAAAAGGCCTTAAGCTCATAACAGAATACACTCCAGAAAACCAGCTTTTAATAAGTCGACGATGTGGACTTACCTTTGATGACACCTCTCAAATTTGTCTTCATCATGAAGCTTTATTTTTAACCCGATTTGAATCTTTACAAAGAAATTGTTGCAATCCTTTCCACAAGAAGCACCATGTTAAGTGAAAAGATCTGAGACCAATTTCACTGGTTACTGCTGACCAAATGAAAGATCTTTTGAAAACTGATGTTAAGCCAGGGCAGAAGCTATGTTCAGGATGTAGAAAAGAGTTTAGTCAGATATCAGCAGTATCAGCAGAGGCATCAACTTCATCTCTTTCTGACGACCCTGATGCCATCATGCAAGTTTCTGAAAGTGTTAACACAAGCCTAATAGCTGTTGACATTTCACCCCTAAAATTTGCATAAGTTGGTGCTAGAGATGTAAAAAGTTATGCAAAGTGGAAGATAAGTGAAGCTCAAGAAGTGATTGCTGAAAAAATAGCTGCTGTGGGTAACATCGATAGCCACAAAATAATGGAATCAAGTACTGCAGAGTTGCTGTTTAGAACACGAATGCAATAATTCCAACTATAATTAACCTAACGGTTCTAGCGACTCTGCAATCCAGAGTTCGGCCTGAGCTCAGAAAAGTCACGAATTTTAACGAATATCAATATTATTATACAACTAAACCTGACGGCTAGCGACTCTGCAAATTCCAGAGTTCGGCCTGAGCTCAGGTCTACAAATGAGCTGTCAACTAACAAGCAATGTGTGACAGTTCATACAGATTTTCATATATTTGTGTCGGATCCCCTGGCCGAAACAATGATGCAAATGTGTTCAATCGTTGTGATCATTGCTGCATGCAAATGCAAGTATAGCAATGTGTGACAGTTCATACAGATTTTCATATATTTGTGTCGGATCCCCTGGCCGAAATAATGATGCAAATGTGTTCAATCGTTGTTCTTTGAGATCACTGCTGCATGCAAATGCAAGTGTTAATAGCTTAAAAAAAACATTTGTGGTGTTGAGGTGCCTCCTCTCATACTTGCAGACTCAGCATTTCCATTATTACCATATGTAATGAAACTATTTCCCGAAGGCCCAAATTTTAACCAGGAACAAAAACTATTTAATTATCATTTATCAAGAGCCAGGAGAGTTATAGAAAATTCATTTGGGAGGTTAAAAGCTAGATTCAGGCTGTTATCTAAACGAATTGAGTATCACATTGAAAATGTACCAATGATTATTAAGACTTGTTGTGTCTTGCATAATATATGTGAAATTGTTGGAGACACTTGTGATGCTGATTGGATAACTACTGAAAGTGATATGAACAATCGTGTGTATGTGTCTTGCATAATATGTGTGAAATTGTTGGAGACACTTGTGATGCTGATTGGCTAACTATTGAAAGTGATATGGACAATCGTTTGTGTATTATTGAAGAAAATAATTATGCAACAGAAATCAGAAATGCATTAGCAACATATTTCTCACAAAACTGAATTTTATTACTTTTATTTTTGTAAGAATTCTTTAAATAAAGAGATTAAATCTTCTTGTAATGTGACACTACGCTGCTGTAACATTGTTTGTTTATTTAAAATTTCAATTATTTTTTGTCTACTTCATTACTTTTGTTGCTTTCTTCTACCATAGTCTTTTTTATGTCGTTCATAATTTCTGTCATACTTTCCAAAACCTCTACGCTTTGGCTGTTCCTCTTTCTTTTTCTGCGAGCAGAACAGGAGCCAGTTTGTTCTGGTGTAGAAAAACCACTACTGGTAGATGGTTCCTCAGAGGTTATTGAGAGGACACTGTCATCATTATTACTTATTATATTCTTGAAAAGAAAGGAAAAAATATCTGATTAAAATTATTTTGTACAAATCAAAACTGTTATATATGTTTGATTATAGCAAATTCAAACTGAATTTCCTGAATTTGATCCTCTACACTGGCACTTTCTTCCATTAGGTTATCATCTTGTGCAGGTAGTGAGCCTAAAAGTTCATTCATATTATTAAAATACTTCCATGTTGATGGACTACTTCCAGAGGTTAATTTAAGTTTCTCCTTCCTTCAAATAATAATATAGAAATATGATTATACAAGAAACATGAATAAATAGAAAACATTAATAATACTGTGACAACACACTACAATGCATAACAGTAGTATGTACATGTTTGTGTGTATGACTGGCTTCAACTCCTCATTAAAACAATCTTCAATTTTTAAACACATCATATAGCTCTAAATTTAGTCACTATAACTCTTAACAATAATTTCACTTTACATAAACAAAAATTAGTGTACTCTTGATGAAATAGGTATAAATAACAGATTGTTAAAGGAGAGTATAATTGTCCAGCTGAGATATTTTTATAAAATCTACAGCAGGAAAGAAATTTATGAATATGGATGGCAATGATTTGTCATAAAAGAATTATTTATATAGTAATTTTTTTTATCTTTGAGAAAATGATATTGGTTGATAGAAGTTATTCAAATGTCAATAATCTTTCCTACTTATCTTGTCATGCAAAATTTCAATATATAACAACTTAAAAGGCAATGTTCAAATATCTAAATTCTTACCATAATCAGATAGTGTATAAAGTAAGCTTTAAGTTTTAGATTTTATGTTTATATAATTTTTACACAAACACATCTACAACTATTGTATATCATGAAATATTTACAATGCATTCTACTAACTTGTATAATTTGGTCAGCGATTCCATCTTATTTTTAATCGCTTCTACTGGTGTCATATACGTTCCTGTCCATCAGTACTAATTTCTTCGTCTTGTCCTCTCTTGTAATCATTAGGTTATTCTTGTTCATCCATTTTAACGTATACTTTATGCATGTTTCAAGTACTTTATCAACCGCTTTATTTATTCATCAACTTTCTTTCGTTCTTCTTATTTCGTATAAACATCCATCTTAATTTTTCTCTTTCTAATGCATCAACATCCGCAAGCATATCTTCTACTATAGGGATATCTTCTAGAATAGACGCAGCACACGCCAATCCTTTTCTGAAAATCGTTTCAGCATTCTAACGCATCAACATCCGCAAGCATATCTTCTACTATAGGGATATCTTCTAGAATAGACATAGCACACACGCCAATCCTTTTCTGAAAATCGTTTCAGCGAATTTTGGAATGTTGATATCTCCAATAATCATCACTGTCTGGTCTAAGCTTAATTGTTCATTCGCTCTAGTCTTAAGCTGGCATTTGAATATCCATTTCAGCTTACGTATGTATCTAGCTCTTAGTTTATCTTTTAGTCTTAAAGCCTCATTCTCCACACTAATTAATAAGGTATCTTAGTTATCTATATTCAAAATCCTATTTTTGCATTTCCCTCTGGTAGTTTAACATTTTATAATACTGTCTTTTTGCATCTGTTATCGCTGCTCTTAGGCACAGAATATTTTAGAATTTAATAATGTCGTAATTTCTATTTAACGCATATACCCAGCACAACTGAAGAATGGTTACAAATAGCTGAAGAATTTGAAACTAAGTGGAACTTTCCGCATACGCTAGGAGCTATGGATGGAAAGCATGTGGTACTTCAGGCCCCTTTTAACAGCGGCAGTGATTTTTTCAATTATAAAAGCACATTCAGCATAGTTTTATTTGCAGTGGTAGACGCAAATTACAATTTTATTTTCGTGGATGCTGGCTGCCAAGGGCGAATATCAGACGGAGGGGTCTTTCAAAATTGTCAGCTACATAAATTATTAAAAAATAATTCTCTGTCATTGCCCTCACCGAAACAGTTATACGGTAGAAATAAAGAAGTGCCATATTTTCTCATCGGGGACGGCACGTTTTGTTTAAATAATATAATGAAACCTTTTCAAGGAGTACATAAGAAAGGAACACCGGAATGAATTTTTAATTATAGATTGTGTCGAGCACGAAGAGTAGTAGAAAATGTGTTTGGAATACTTTCATCTGTGTTCTGAGTGCTTAGAAAATCAATTCTACTTCTCACACTGCCAACAGTAACTGCAGTTAATGGACTAACGGCAGTTAATGGTTGTAGTGTGATCGGGGTATTATACAACTTTGATCAATTCTACTTCAACCTGAGAAAGTTGAGCTTATTGTATTGGCCATAGTTCACTTATACCCCGGTCACACTGCAGCTTAACTGCTGTTACGGTATCTGCCGATACCGTATCTGCGGTTAAGAAAGAGGTGATTACATTGCTAACTGCCATTATTCAGGTTTACTAGAGCACTTCGGGATAGCAATGGCCGCTGTCACAAGTGAGGATCGTAAAAAAAATTGGCTATGCTTATAATGCTAAAAATGAACGAATTACGGATAAACGAAAACGAAATAGCTCGTTGTAGAGTACTTCTTCACTACGAGAGAAGAAAATTAAAAAAAATAAAGAAGAGGAAAGCGGAAAAAAGATGCTTGTTTTTTAAGTTTATTACTTCTATGACAAAAATTATTTCTTCATCAAATCAAAGATTTCTATGGGTAAGACCAAAAAATTTAGGCTGGTGGGAGGCTATTGCAATGCAAATGCCTGAAGACATCTGGAAAACAAATTTTCGGTAAGTAATGTCACTAATTATTGTAATTTTTGGCTGTGAGTGAAATAATACCACGTGGAGACGGGCAAATAACGAGGAAATGACATCTCTACTTCCTCTTAAACTTATACCATGCAAATCACCTATGAATGCCATTTAAATAAGAGAAGAATATTGTATGGAGGAAGGGCATCTTTAATGGCAAGATCAGTATTCATAAATATTTTTGATTAATAAGAATATAATTGTTAATAATAAGGTAATTACCGTGTTTCTACTCCTGCGAGGAGTATCTTTATCTAGTAAAAAATGTAAACTGTCAAATGCGAACCATGTTGACTTATATACTTCATCATTTCCTAAAATATAATTATAAAACAAATTAATTTTGTAAAATAATTATAAAACAATAAAAAGAAGTTTACTAATAATTAATAATGATATAAATGCTCGTTATTCAATATTATTAACTTTTGGATAGCACATACCTTTTCCAGTTCCCAAACTCTTTTCCATTTTGCTCTTTTCTGAAGGAAGACAGAAGTGTTTGCATTTTTTTCCGGCATTCATCAGCGGATATCTCATATGATGAATGCATCGACAAATCAATCGCTATTTTATTCCAAGCATCATTTTTCAATAATTTATTGAAATGGTTCTTATTTCTCGGATCCCAAATAATGTTGTTGTTTTCATATAATTCTATAAATTTTAAAGTCATATCCTTTGACCATTCCATTTTCGTGTAATAAGGAAACAATCTTTCTAGTGAACTGATCGTCAACGGCCGTCCAGACTTGCTGAAACATGATCGCGCAACGCCCTTTGATGGTTTGCAGAAATACCGACATCTGGTGGATCGTGGATATGTTGCGTGCTTTTGTTGCAGGTTCAGAGAAATGTTGCAGTACTTTGAGCGCTTCGCCGTTTGGTTCACCGTTCTGTTCGCAAGTGTGTACGAAGCTTTAGTGGCAACAAGGATTTATGGATGATAATTTAACTATAAGTTGTGATATATTTTTCCTAAAATTCAGAATTCAGTTGAGTTGAAGCCAACTATTATTGAATATATTGATTCATATAATTTAAGTTTGGAATCGTTTAATAATTACTTAGAACAGTTAGAAGATTTTTTTATGCTAAATAATACTGGTGAGGAAGAAAAGACTGCTTTGTTAGTGGTTGGTCAGTCTGGAAGTATGCAGACTATTAAAAACCATGTGTCCATGGTTATTTTACCATTAATTGCTTATGGCATTTACTGTTCTGGCCTTTTTATCTGACATCTGTGTTTTATCTTGTTTAATTTTATTTTACATCTTATTATTTTTATTTTATTTATTCTTTTTACACAATTTTACATCAGGTAATCTCAACTTATGACTGGGTTTGGTTTTAACACTGCCATTGTAAGTTGGATTGGTTGGAAGTCAGAAATGTCCAAAATTTATGGATTTCTCACTACTAGTGTTTACAAGTTCATTATACATTGTCTTAATAAACGTAAGAACTAGACACAAAAAAAGGTTGCTTTCCATATATCAGACCATTAGGTTAAGGACTTGAACCCATGGAATCTCATTGACCAATCACAGAATTTGCTAATTACATCATTGTCATAAATACAATAGTTTTAAATCAAGAACTAAATGTATTTATTGCTGCTTGTTTATCTGGAATTTCTAGTTACGTTTGAGCTTAAGTTGCTGCTGTTTGTTTCACTTATGGCTGTTTTCATTTCTTTTACATTTATTGCACATTAGTATTGCTTTTCTGTTATCTTATTGCTATATTTGTCTTTTTTTTTTTACAATGTCTGATGGAGCTTGGTCTATAAGCCTTTGTGCCATGAAATCCAAAACAACCAACTGTTCTTTTTATATCAATAATGCTTCTGATACTATGTGATGTCAGAGGATTTTTTGAAAATTTTCATTGCATCTGTATTAGTTTCTTTTGATTAAATAGCTTCACAAGTAAGTCATGTTTAATCAAGATGAGAGGCATTATATGAAATATTTTCACTTTTCTTTCCATTAACTCTTGATAGGAAGTATGCTATTGAAATTTTATCATCAATTAGTCACAAAGCTCATTAGTGATGAGATATAAAATTATTTTGCAGAATCTTTTCTGAAAAGGCTGTAAAATATTGCTACCAAATTTTGTTGGATTTTGCCCATTAAAATGTTTTGTAGGTGATGTGATGAAATAGGAATACTTTTTGATAATTATATAATTATTTGAGTTCACTTATAAAAATATTTTTTATAGGTTACAATACCTGGTTTACCTGGACAATATAATCATTTCCAAGGAAACAAGCTTTGTAGATATCCAGAAGAAGCAAAACAAATAGCAGCAGAATATGTGTTAATACAACTAGGTATATCATTAGATGGTAAATATAAAACATTTTAGTAACTTATTCATGAATTAATTTATTCAAATTCTAATTCAGTTTATATAATTTCAATAAAACTTTACATTTAAGTTTATTTTGAATATTATAGAGATATCTTGAACGTGAAAATCAATATTGTTAACTTTAATATAAAATTTATTAATTTTATAATATAATTTTGAAGACTTATATTTTAAATTTTAAAAAATGAATGGTATTTAAATGATGTTTTCATTAATTATCAAGCAGTTAAAAAAAATATAGTATTTACTTGCATAAAAATAAATGGGGTTTATTCAATAATTCACATTTATCATAAATGCTGTAAGTGTAAGCCATTTTTTCTTTGATGAGGAACAACAGCTTCTCTTCAATGCTGTTAAATCTCTAATCAACTCAGATTTGTCTCTTGGAGTAGAGTCATCAAATAGAACTTGATCCTCAAGTAAAACCAAATAAACAAGTTTTATGGGTATCCAGTGATATAACTGTTGATCATTTGCTAAATTTTCAAGAATAATTATCTATTCTAGGGGTTAACAACCAGTGCCCGCCAGCTGCATGAGGTTCACACATGCATTTTTGGCAACCCATAAAAGATCGACCATACATACATGCTATGTATATATGGTCCATATGTTGAATTATTTGAATAATGCACTTTATAATATGAATAATAAATTAAAAATAATTTTATACTTTGTGATATGCAACTTGATGCGAGTCATCAGTAATGGAGATAATAAAGGCGACCTCACATCTCGGTTATAAAATGGATACAGATAATTTGGTTAAGGAAAAACAAGTCACATTAAACAAGGAGACAAACATATTGTGATACATAAACTATATTATATTAGCCTCAAGCTATAAAAAGAGATACAGCACTCTTATTGTTTGATGACGGCCAGTCAGTTTATGGGAAGTTGCAGCCAAGCCTACTTTACTGCACTGCATGTGGTATTTGGTGTAGTGTGTCAACAAAGCATCTGGAGGCCAATTAAATTAAAGTAGAAAATGTTATAGCTGTTTATATATGAGAGTGGACAATTTTCATATATGTCAGATTTTTGATTATAAATTCGAAAATTTATAAAAAAAAGGAGGGGTAAAATAAAAATTATTGAAATGAAGGAAGAATATAACAATAAATATATTTTATTAAAATAAGTGACAATATATTAATAAATTCATGTTACTTTTCAACTAATTTTTATTAACTTAATTAATTAAAATTTGCATAATATTAGTTTTTTATCAATAATTTTTTAAAATATCCAATTTTATTCATTCATACCTTATTTATTGATGAGTTTTGCCACTATGAAAAAATACCAAACATTTCATTGGTTGTATGATAATTGTATTTTAATAAAATTTTTATTAATTATATATTCAGATTTGCATATTTTCATCATTAATAATTAAGGGTAAGATTTTGCACATTTGTTTTGTGTAATTTTCATCGAAAATCAATGAAAAGGGTTCATCACTAAGATTTCATATATAAAAATTGTTTTCTTCGAATCTCATATAACGAACAAAAAGTTGTGAAAGAAATAAAATTTAAAAAAAAAATTTACATCTTTAGAATGACAATTAAAAAATATAATAAATTGTAAAAATTTCATAAAATTTTAATGAAAATTAAATGAGATTTCACAATTTTAATTTTTTTTTGCATATTAATTAGGTTTAATTACAAAAAAGCTGTAGCATTCAAGAGGTTAAAGGAATCCATCAAAAAATATAACAGGTTATGCAGAAATGTTATTTGCATTGTTAAAGAAAAGCTACTATTTGTACAATAAGAAAATGGCAAATACATAAAATATTTATGTTGAATACAAATTATTGAATAAATCCTATTTGTGTGCATGCAGATGCTTTCATTATCAATATAGCTTGATAATGAATTATAATAACTTTAAAATACCTTCAAAATTTTAAAAGATTATTACAGACAATATTCTTATTTCTATATTAATGTGTGTAATAAGAATAATGTGTGCATATTAAACTTATTGCTTAGAAATTTAAAATAAATAAAGAAATAATTTTATTAAATTATTTAAGAATAAGAAAAATTAAAAGAGAATATTTTTATTTGTTTTATGCTATATAAAATTTGCTTTATGTAAATGTTTTCTGTAACCTTGCCTTTTATTTGGAAAATATAACTTTAATCAAGTAAAAACAGTTCAGTCTATTTAAAACTTTTGAAAACTGACATGCATTTTTGATTTGGACTAATAATTTCAAATTCAAAGGAAAAATTTTTCTTACTCATTTTAAAGTAATATTATATTAGTTTTTGTTCAAAATACAAACAAATGAAACAGTTAGTGACCTAGAGGTTTAGCCACTAGAACAGCCATTATCAGGCTGCACGTAAAAGCTTGACAAGCCGCATATGGCCCATCAAGCTTTTACATCCAGCCAGGAACAAATAGTCATGAATTTAATGACAGTGCAGAATTCTTCTCCCATGTGCAAAAAATAAAATAAAATAAAAATTCTGATATTAAAAATTTTTTTTTAAATTCTGAAAAATTAGAATTTTCCTAATTTACTAAGTCCTTCCTGATGCACTCATAATATTTTTTTGAAGTTGACACCAACTGGTTGCCAATTGCTAATATAGCATGTTACGGCCCGCTTAATGTAGCAAACAAATGTATGTGGCCCAGGAAAAAAAAAGGTTGAGAAACACTGCACTAGAAGAACAAATACAAAATGAGAAGAATACAAAACAACAAGAGGAAAAAAAATTGAAAATTATATCAAAAATATGTGGCAGGATGCTAGACAATAAGGAGGAAGTATTTAGTCATCTCTTATGAAATTAAATCCAACAAGTTAGATGATAGATGAATTCTATTTCCATCCATGGGAAAATTGAAAATACATTTTACATATGTTGAAAGAGAGAGAGAAAGCGAACGGGAATACTCTGAGGTTTATTCATTTGAAAAATGAATGATAAGTAAGAAGAGTATAGAAAAGCATAATGAAGAAAAGAAGAAAAAGATCATTAATACAAGCATTAACAAAATAAGAGCTTACTCTTTAATTGTCTTGTCTACAAGAGAAGTTCAAAGTATAGTAATTTTTATAAAAATAACACCATAGGGATCATATGATGCTATTGTTTCAAAAGTTTCTGTAAGGAGGAATAAATAAGAAATATATCTATGTAACATATAGTAATTGTATTAATGTTACCAACTCACATTTAAAAATATAAGCCAGACAAATTTTTAAAGAAATAATTTTAACATGAAAAATTCCAGATGTTTTAGTATCTGAAAAATTGAACATTTTCTTTCAATTGCAACTTTCTCTTGTTAAATTTGAATATCCCTCTTTCCTTTCTTTGGAGTTCTTTCAGTTTTAAATCTGAATAATCACAATTAAAATTGATATAAGGTTGACCACAGACTGATAAGTCAGTGCAAAAATGGATAGAATTAGTTGCGTTTAGTGAAAATAGGTCACACACAGTATATAAGATTATATTAACAGACTTAGTCCATTTACATATATTTTTCTGTTATATCTAATCTCATTGAGTCTTGTTTTGATTTTGTTTAATTGATCTGTGGTCAGCTTAAATGTCATTTAAAAAAAAGTCAAAATAAAACTGAAAAAAACAATGTTTTTGATTTTAGAAAGTCAAATTTCAAGTAATAAATAAACTGAAAAGTTTCTAAGTTGGAGAGCTGTTTAAAAAGGATAAATCTACATATAGACTTAAGGAAGATTAAAAAATTTTTTAATGTTTTGAATACCTACTACAAATCTCATTGAATCATGGGGACAGAAAAAATATATGAATTGTAATATTTTTTAATTTTTGTTGATTTTTAAATATTTCCATTATCAGTGTAGACATTTTCATATATAACCAAAACTGATTTGTCACCCATATGCAGTAAACTGAATTGTTATGGTGGATCAAGGAAATTTGAAAACATATAAACATATAAAAATGATAAGCATCAAATTTCAAGTGGAAAAACAAATGATATAATGAAACTTGAAAATTTTTATTTATTTATACTGCATTATGTATTATAAAAATAATAATACAATATATATTCAACAGTTAACAAAATATTTGATTTGAATGATTTGAGTTGACAAATAGATTTTGGAAAAGAGAACAAGGTTATAAATTATGATGGAAAATATTGTGTCAAATTGTATGGAAAATAACTAAATTTAAACAAAATCAGTTATGCTATATTTTGTTTAAAATTGAAAATTTAAGATTTTGGATGAAATGTAACTTTTGATTAATTATACAGTTTTTATATATTATTATAATTTTAAAATATACTGCATTCAGTTCATAACAGTATTATAATTTGAAATCAGTAGTTCTAAAAATTTAAATTTATTCCAATTGCTGCATGTCTTAGATATAACATTATTAAAGGGGTAAGTCAGAAAAGAAATATAATAGTCTGTCTCAATTACTTTAACTAAGGTAGGATAACTGAAAACATTTTTAAGTAAAGAATTTAGCTTACTGTGAATGTGCTTGTCAGTTTATTTATTATAAGATCAAAGAGTAAATTTGTATTGTGTTTGATGGAGAAATGAAAGTTAGGTTTAAATATGGACTTCAATCACGATTCCTCCCGTGAAAAAAATTCTCATGACTATGGTATCTAGGAACTCAATAAAGTTACAGATAACTGAATAGTGCGAGAAATTTGTGGAACCCATTATTTGCACTAATCGAGGCCTACCTGTACTAAATTTCCAGGTATATAGCTACTAGTACGCCATGAACTTTGATATGCTAAGTTCATAACAGACACTCTGTCATCTACTATGAAATAGGAAAATCAAATCAGTGGTTTGGGAAAGGGAAGTAGCACACTCTCTTGCTGCCATGATTTCATGGAATCATATATAATAATAGTCAAACATGGCTGGTTGGCTGGATGTCCCTTTTTCGGTTGAACTATTGTACTGATTTCTATAAATAGGGTATCTTTAAAAAGGTTTAATTTTTGGATGTCTGTGATACAAAAATTATTTGTTATTATTAATAATTTAAATATTAAACAATAAAAATTACATTGAAATTGTAGTTCCTTAAAAAGACAGAATTCGCAGATGGCACTGTAACATAATAATTAATGCCATTTTACAATTCCCTCATTGATGGATTCCCTACACAAATTCAGAAATGTTTTTCATCATTATATACAGTATTATAATATTATATTTCCACTCATTTATATGAGTGGGTAATTTCTAGTATTATGTAATTTCCATTCCTGTTATTGTGCCTAAAACAATAGTTCATCTACTGCCTTAGGCACAATACAGGAATAAAAAAATACTTATTTAGACTATTCTGTTTGTCACAATGTATTGTAAGTTAAATATAATTGCAAAATGATAGATTTATAGATTTGAAAGTATTAAGATATTGTTCTGCAGAAGTTTGATATTAAATTAATATATTTCTATAAAGTACTTGTTTATTGATTTGATATTTGTATAGTTAATTATTTGTACTAAATAAATTATTTATAAATTATGCTAGGTTTACATTAAAAGGAACTTTGAATCGTCATATGAGAATTCACACTGGAGTCAGACCCCATAAATGTGAATTTTGTGGTAAGCAGTTCATTCAAGCAGGAGGATTAAAGGCACATCTTTTCTATCATACTGGACAAAATGGCTTTCGATGTGAGCAGTGTGGCAAAACCTTTAATCGTAAAGCTAGACTTCAAATGCACATGAATTATGTACACAATAAAATTAAACCATTTGAATGCCAAGAATGTGGTAAATGTTTCACACGAAAAGAAGATTTGGCTCGTCATTATGTTCTGCACACAGGTGAAAAACCATTCCAATGTCCAACATGTTCAAAATGTTTTGCCATTAAACCTTCTTTAAAATTACATCTTTTAACTCATACTAAAGAAGAACCAAGATCTTGCCACGAGTGTGGACGTGCATTTATTCGAAAGGACTGCTTATTACGTCATATGCGTAAACGTCACAGAGATCTGTTGGATAAAATTTTGATCAGTGAGAAAGATAAGAAATTTACATATCAAAGTACTTCAGGTATGCCATTATCTAGGACATTAAATGAGCAAAGTCTTTGTGAAAGCATACGGGAATTGTTAAGTCTCTTAGTAGATGAACCAACATTAAAAGGATTTGGATGGCCAGATAAACCAGTGGATGAGGTATTAGAATCAGTTATTCGAAGATGTGGTCATACACCTGTTACTCAAGAAAATTATTCATATTTGGATCGCCTTAGAGAGAATTCAAAATTATTATTCACTGTTGTAATTGATGATAATGCTGTTAAAACATTATTGAATAATCAAACTGTTGATGAAGTTATTCTTCATGTATTACGATTGGCTCGATCTTAAACATTTTAATTAAAAAATTAAGCTCCAGAATATTATATTGATGTTATTCTTGCATATTAATGATTTATATTAGACAACTATATCCATTCCATTTATATTTTCATGCAATATAATATTTTCCAAAAGATTACTTATTTTGCATAATAATGATGTAAAATAGAGATTTTTATATATGTATATTATAAAACACACTGAAATTTAAACACTTAGTTAAGACATTCTTGCTCAATTATTTGATGACTAGCTTCTATTAAATTTCATATCAATTAATTCAAGCAATAATAACTTTGAATCTCTGAAATTAAGAAATTTTCAATGTTTTAAATTCTGTAATCTTCAGATAACTGATATAAAATACCTCAATAAATGTTAGGCCACAAGAATTAGGTTATTTTGCAAGAATTGTTATATTTCTGCAGAAATAATTTTAAAAAATGTGCTATCTTTAATACACAATATAAGATTATATTCGCAATTCATATGAAGTTTATTTTTATGAAAATTTACCTATTGCAATGCAGTGGTTATATTTGATTTAACTGTACTCAAGTGAATATAACAAGATCTTTATACAGCTATTTAAAAAAGTTTATGCATTAAAAAAAATGTGAATTTTTTTCTATCTTCCATTTTATATATATATATATCAGTATTTATACATTTATAAATAAGGCATCTATTCAATAATTATCCAATTATTATTTTTCAAAGCTATACTTTTTATGATGTAGCTTCACAAGTTGTAAATATTAATGTACTTTCTTAGCAGGAAAATGAAATCAATATGTTCCTATCAAATGTTCCACAGATATTTGAAATTACAATATTTGTAAAATAAAAACAAATGCTTACTGCATGTATATTATTTTTATGATATATGAACAGTGTGCAATTTATAACAAAATCAATGGAAAAATGTGCCTTATAAATGATTTCTATTTTATTAAAATTTCAAATGCAATAATGTAAGATAAGACTTGCACAGAAATTTCTGAAATTTTAACAAAAAGTGCCTTATATAATAGCTCAAATTTAAATAATGTTAATTTGTTATAACTTGTTTGAATTTTGATATATATATACTATAACATAGTCATATATATATATATATATATACATAATAATAAAATTTAAAAATATATATTTTTTTTAAAAATAATTATTAATATAAATATATATATATATATATATATATATACCTGTGTGTGTGTGTGTGTGTGTTAAATTCAAAAAAAAATTGAGAATAATGACTGCATTATCCATTTAAGTAATATGTATTATAGTATTTGATGGGGGAAAAAGATTTACAATAAAGTGCCTTTTATAAAGTTAAAATTGAAATATCTGTGAAAATAATAATTGTTGTTACATTAGATTTTCTTTTTAATGTGAGAAGGTCACACCATTTTTCAATAGATCATTTCATAAATTTTGTAAGGTTCACAACTTTAAATCGTGTGTATAAAGTGTTGTCATTTTATTTTGAAAAATTTTGGTGTCTATGTATTTTATTTGAAATTCTATTAATACTGCCAATCAGTTAAAATAGTAGATTAATTTTATTCAATATCTATTGAGAATTAATATTCACTTGAAATATGTCTACTGCCAGATTATTTCTATTGTTTCATATGAAATATCTATGTAATGTTTTTATTACATTTCTATGATGTATTTCAAAATACAAAATAAAATTTTATAAATCTGATTACTTTAATCAAATTGCATTATATATATTTATATTATAGTGTAAAATTTTAACAATCTTCTAAAGAATTAATGGTATTAGATAAACTGTTTATTATTAAATTAATTTCAGAATAATTTGTAAGTTTATATTAATAATTTTAATAATTATGAAGATTTTTATTAAAATTATTACCATATATAAGCTGAGGAATTTTTCCAAAAAAATTTAGAGGTCAGCTTATACCTGCGGTAAACAAAATTGGAATATTTTTTGCAAGATCGTAAGATTCATCGCGTGCACTCGCCATGTTCCTGTGGTACGATCCGCCACATTTATCCCTAACAAATCATTATCTTACTAATTAGATATTTTTGGTTAAAAATATATGATTATGTAGACTACATAAATTAATACTTTGCATTTGTATAGCATCCAATATTTAAACATCTACAATTGAAAATATATAAAGCAGTTGCATTGTGTCCTGATTATGCTATTCAATAGTATTGCGTCCTACGGTAATGGCCATCGATAGGTTCGTAGTGACATGAAGTTTACCTGAAACGTGTTCAATATACTAGCCGTCTAAGTTAGAATTCTAACTGACTGAGTGGGCGGAGCTAAGAATAGGCTAGTTTGTATTGAACGGTTTTCTAAGTTAGTCAAAATGGCCGACAAAATGAAAAATGTCGTTTTAGCTATATTAAATCAAAAAATTGCGAAATTGATGTAGCATTTGAAATTATGACTCATTTATGTAGTGAAACAAAACAAGATTTACTATTACAAGCTTTTATATATATATTTTTAGAGATATAAAAGAATTCGCTTCAGTTAAAAATTATTATGAATCAATCATATCAAGATACAACGATTTAGATTTTAAGAGCCATTTTCGTATGTCTCGACATTTGATAGAGGTAAGAAAGCTATGAAATTAATAAATATTTTATTATTAAAATATGTTTAATAGATTATTTGATATTTCGATAGAAATTACTTAATACGATCCAGTTTGAAAATGATGCCGAGAGAACTTCAATCACGATTCCTCCCGTGAAAAAAATTCTCATGACTATGGTATCTAGGAACTCAAGAAAGTTACAGATAACCTCTTGGAAGAACGATGATGGAAAATCCACAACTTTATACCTGCAGAATATCATCATCTTGGCGATTCTGCATATCCGATCTCTTAACACCATTTTACGATAATGGACATTTGTCTCACAAGTCAGTTAGAGAAAAAATACAATTTTGGGCATAGTACAACACGTGTGGTTATTGAACATGCATTTGGCATTATGAAATCTAAATTTCGTAGACTTAAATATGTAGATAAAACTCGTATAGACTTGGTTCCAAACAATTATTGCATGCTGCTGTCTTCACAATTTTATCATCATCAATGATAAAGTAATTCTGATGACTATTATTTTGACAATGAATATGATGATTACTTCTATGAAAAATCGAACAACAATGATTGTAATTTGGGAAAATTAAAAAGAAATACTATCATGAATCAGTTATCATAATAGGATTGTTTAACATACAGTATTTATAAAAATTGCATGTAATATAATTGTTCTTATTATAATTATGTAAGTCGTACTATATTTAAAATGTAATTTTGAATTAAGATAAAAAATTTATCATTTCTTATATTGTATTATATGATATTTATTCATTTACAGTAATTATTTTCAAAACATAAAAATTTCTCTTTTAGACAGTATTTCTTAATTTAATAAAACAATCATCATACATTTTGATATAATGTGAATATTGCATATGTAAACTGGAACCAATTATCAGTTATTTTCATTGGATTACTTATTCCCATTGGAAATACAGTATTACAATTACAAATAAATAGAATAAAACATTCAAATAATAAAACAACTTTTTACAATTTAAGATTTTATAATATTAGTATAGGATTGTATTTTGCCATCACAATATTATATAATATGTATTTTCAGAAACAAAAATTTTAATCATTCACAGAACTCTGTATTTGACTTTATACTGTCACCATTATCACAATCAACATAATTTTACACAAGAACACCTATTGAATAAAATTTTGCTGTAATTACTTAATAATACATTTGATATTGGTTTGGATATATATATTTTTATCACTTAATGGATTTGATGTTAGGTCAGTATAAAATTTATTGGTTTTAAGATAATTATTTTTTAAAGTTTGTAATATATTGTAAATGTTTCATTCAAGAGGTCTCCTTGTGTAAAATTATGTTGATTGTGATAATGATGACACTGTAAAATCAAATAAAGAGTTTTGTGAATGATTAAAATTTCCATTGTTTTTTGAGAGTATAAGAAAAGTCATTAGCTAAGAATCGTAAGGTTTATTAAGATTGAATATGTATTTTATTCAATAAATTATTTATTAATTAATGATTTTGTTAACTGCAAAAGGGCATCAGTCCTACGCTTATTTTCTTCTAAATGCTCTCGGAACAAATCTTGCATATTTTTCTGGAAGATAGCATCTTGTTCACTTTTTTTCTTTCGAATATCAAGCAATTCTCGAGCCCAATCTGGAATCTTTTTCTTTTTTTCTTGCAGATGTTCTTACTGTAATATAATTTAGTGTATAAATTATCAATGCTGAATATTTTGTTTAAATTTTAATTACTTACTTACTTTGAATTTTCAGGAATAATAGATATGTTTGTTAAATTGTCATTAGATTCTGTTGCTGTATCATTGCTTATTGTGGGAAAGTCAGGATTTTTCTCATTTAAAGTACAGTTTGTAGGTGGTTTATAAAGTTCTGAAACAGATACCATGCTTCCCGTCTTTCCCATAATCTCATCAATTTTTTCAATGGCCAAAAATTTTTCCCTCTTCCAGTTTTGTTATTGCTGTCAGCTATTTTTCAATATGTCATCATCATATTATTCCATTTTTTTTGGCAAATGGCCCCAGTTACATCAACACCATATTCTTTTATTTTTCTTGACACTAATTTCCAGATTTCTTTTTTTGTTCTTGTTGGTTTTTTTAAAGTCTTCATAGTATATTCTGTAAGCTTCTATTAGTAACAATGTTGTGTTGTGTGTCCAACATATTTAATCTACAATTACAATTTAAAAAATCCTTATGAGTATAATTATATTAATTTTGTATATAGATTTCTATGAATATTATAATTCATAATATTGAGAATGTATATTCCAGAAATATTTGATATGTACATATTTATCTATTATAGCATAAAATGGCAAACATATCAATATAATAAACATAGCATGCATTTTTTCTTAGTAATTTATAAAAAACTAAAATTTATTACAAATTCTATATTTGGAATTGTTAATTTTTATAAAATATGATCAATAAATGTTAATAATACATAAATATATAAATTATCATAAAAATTGATACTTAAATGTTTAAATTTTTATCAATTGTTAATATATGCTCTAATTAAATTATATTGATTACCTTTCTTAATATTGTCAGAATTCGTTGCATTAGATTCTTTATTGTTTATATTTGTTAGAAACTTTTCGGCATACATGGGATCTGCTTTGCATTGAACTGTAAGAAAAATACTATATTTGCTTTAAATGTTATATACTGCTTACTATACTAGGGGAGACCAGGCCTTGTTAACCAACTTTTTATTTGTGACTAGTAAACTCGGTGCACCAAATAGGCCATTCTCTTCTATATAATGCAATAAATTTAAAATTTTTATAAATTAGGCCTAATAATTTTATATAAATTATTCATTTTTAGACTAATCTATTTACTCTTTTATAAAATTTTATTTTTATAATAACTGATTAATATACATACCATTAAAATTATTTACTTATTCTTCACAAAAAATTACTGAATAGCTAATATTGCCCAACAGAAACACATTTTCGCCAGCAACAGCCGCCATTTTCTTAGCCATAGTAAGACTACAAAAACTTGGCTTACTTATAGTGGGCGTTGTTAGCATTAGTCAGACAAGCGTCCAGTAAACTAGCATATTAAGCGGCTGTTAGCGACTGCTAGCCGGCTAGTATATTAAACACGCTTCTGTCCTTGTACTATATTATATTTCAGTTCGAATATTATGTTCTTAAATATCTATAGTTATTATTGTTTTCTATATATTTAGATATACAGTAGTAATATTTAAACAGTAACTTCTGGACTCTTTTTATTTTTGTGTATTCCTTAGTTATATAAAACTAACAGTCGAAATAATAGTTATTATTGTTTTCTATATATTTAGATATACAGTAGTAATATTTAAACAGTAACTTTTGGACTCTTTTTATTTTTGTGTATTCCTTAGTTATATTATTTCGACTGTTAGTTTTATATATCATCTAGATCTGCCGATGAGAGAGAGAGAGAGAATCTTTGTGTAAAATGTTCTTGCTGTTACAACTGTGTTAGAATAGTTTGATATTTCTTATAAGAAATATATTTTTATAAATAATTATTACATAATTTATAATTACTGTTAGGTTTAAAAATTTTAATATCGAGATTCCAGTGCCAGATTCAGTTAGTGTAGGGAGCCCAATTGGATATTTCTGGCGAGGCCCCTCAAAATATGGCTTATGTCTATAGATAAGTAACATTTATAAATAAATAAGCATTTTTTAATTAATCGACATCGTCAAAGGATCTTAGTTAAAGGATTAATTACCATAGTCCACACCGTTACCTAACAGTGTGCGTCCATAGTCCACACCGTTAGTCTAAGTTAACGGTGTGGACTATGAACATATATGTGGCAAGCAAAAGTTGTGTGGACTATGAACGTGCATATTTTTAAGATAATCACATAGAAATAAATTTATTTATTATTATTAATAAGCAAAATAAATCTATCAGACAGAACTTTTCAATGAATAATGAACGTGATTACAGTAACATCTCAAAATATTATAATTATGATAGAGTCGGCCTGGCCCTGCCTATAATTGTGGTGCTTGAGGCAAATTTTAAAAACGGCGTCTTTTAAAAAAATTTTTTTGAAAAACTTAAGTAATGAATAATGATCTACTTAATAGAATAATAGATATTTTAAGTAAAATTTATATTAAATATAAAAACAAATTTTATTTATATTTAAAAAAAAAAAAATACACTGTTTGAACATTATATTAAATTTTCCGGTTTTTTTAAATATTGTAATTTGTTCTAAATTACTCTTCGAGCTTTTATTGCAGTAAATTGCTCAATTGCATCTTTATAATTTGCTTGACCAAGTGAGTTTTGGCTAGTGTCCTCTAGAAGGCAGCTTATTTGATATGGTCTAGGCCATTGAACTCTAAATATAATTGGAGGTAGCACTTCTGGCTTAAAAATGAAGCCGGAATGCTCGACTAGTTTCTCCAGTTTTGTTGGGCAAGATTCGTGTTATAGCGTGTATTTACGATATATAGGAAAAAGATATTCCTTTTAAATCTGATTGTTCTGGTTATTTAACTGGTTTTCATGTAATAATTACAGATTCTTTAAATTTGTTTGTTAAATTATTGCAAAATTAGATTAAAAAGTCAAAACATTTTGACTCCTTTGCAGTCATAACTTTAATAAAATATAAACACACTGTTTTTACTAGGAAACATATTAATAAAAAAAATACTTGAGTCAAAATTTTTGTTGATGGAAAGCTTACAATTAAAAATTATACAGTACAAAATATTTTTATATACAATACAGTATTTGTTTTTTTAAGTATTGTCGACATTATAAATGTTGGAAGAGAATTTGCTTAGTTAATTTACTTCTAATTGAAGCAGAATTATTCGCAACTATTTTCAGTGTGTATTTTTTTGCATATGTTTTTAACCTAATGTTTGAGTAAAGCTTTCTTCATGTAAGTCCAGCTATCTCAACATAGCCTGAATATTGTGATTTTACTGAATCCCATTGTACTCGCTTTCTTAGTGACATAGAATCAGTGATTAAAGCAGTCTTCAACCAGGCTTTTTCAGATAAAATTCTTCCTAAATAACCAAATACTTCTGCTATGAAACATGGCTCACATTTAAATTTTTATAAATAACCTATAAGTCTTTTTGGGTGGGGCAATTTGAACAAAGTTTGAGAGTATTTATAGCTTTTTGGAGAATAAAAATAAAAAGTTAAAGAAAATTGGATAGCTTTGCTATATCTGGTACTACGCTATTACATCCTCGTTACTTAATTCATTTTTAAGCAGTTCTAATGAAAAATCACCAAAATAATGTTGCAATTTACTGTTCGTGTCTCTGTTGTATTTTCTCTGTGTTTTAGTTAATTAATTAATTCTTTCGTGGTGGAAATCTTGGCATTTCTGCACCGCAGTCTTTGTTAAAGAGTCTTCACATTTCTTTTAAGTTTTTTCTTTTCTGGTGACAGAATATTCAATTCACACGCGGGTGTGGCTATGTTGTTGTCATTTAAACTGATGCGTGATATTGAAGCAGTCTGTTGAACATCTTGAATATCAGTTTTAATTTTTTGCAGTAAATAAGCACATATTACTTAATATCATTGATTAAATTACAAACTTTTTCTCTATGTTGATGATGTTTTTATTTTTTTTGAAACAATGGATATAATCCTACATTTTTATACAACCTTTCTTGGTGATTTTGTTGTAATAATATGTTTCCTCCTTTGCTTTTCTGTTTTAACTAGTCTTTCAGGATAATTAAACAGTTCACACAGCAACAGCTTTCAGATTTAATCTACCAGAGCCTAACCGTGTTTCGTAGCATTCCTTCCTAAAATGATCATTGTACAAAAAGCTATTTCTTGTTATACCAGAGCCTAACCGTGTTTCGTAGCATTCCTTCCTAAAATGATCATTGTACAAAAAGCTGTTTCTTGTTAGTTTCCACTTTTCCCGTCTGGTCGCAGCTATCCATTTTGTCAAAATTTCGGGTCTACTAAAAAGATATCTAAATGTTGAAAAAAAGAGCAAATAGGTCGTACTTAAGATAAATAGAATTATTTCAAATTTTATAACAAAAAAAGTAAACAGAACACTCGAAACCTCAACATTTTTAATTCTGTGAGAATTTCTTTAGGTACACTATTTCTGCATTGATTAAACTTCAAAATGTATTTCTTACTTGTGAAAACGAAAAACCGGCATTATTTTTATCGTAACGGTTTGTACACCTATCGCAGAACACGAAATAATAACCATGGTTTCTAATACTCCTTCAACTTTCTATACTGTATAACACGCTCGCCCTACAAGCCAGATTAAACTAGTCGCATTGTCGCAAAGCTTGGCCTCACTTTCAGCGCGATCGGAGATAGGAAGCGCTACCTCCAGTTATATATAGAGCTCAATAGTCCAGGCTAACTTTGAGTACAAAATGTTACAATCAGTGCGGACATGTAGCTTAGAGTTTACCAATCAACTCTTAAAATAAATAAATGTTCAAAACCAAAGTAAATCATCCAAAATAATTTCTAAAATTTTAAAGTAAATAAACATCTAGAGACTTCACATACCAAACAATGCTTTGCTAAAAAAAGTGTACAAAAGTTTAAATAGAAACCTTTAAAATAACACATAAACAATGAGAGGTCAAAATTATGGGGCTTCCGTTTTTTCATGTCTCGAGGGAAATGTAGTGTGGTCCACTCTGGCTCTCAAAAATAATAATAATTTGTGGCGCAATAAACGACAACAGTAAAATTATAATAAATCTTTAATTTAATTGAAAAATAAACACATTCTGTTTATTTTTTATTAATCTCAAATTGATAGCAACTGCTAAAACAGTCAGAATATTTTCTTCCATTTATGTATTATTATGAATTTTGTCACATTAATATCTTTTTGTTCTTCATTATACATTTCATATTTTTTACAATTCATTTTGGCGCCTGAGGCAGTTGCCTCGCCGCCTCTCATCCATGGAACTCAGCCCTGTATATAGGTAATATGGAAAATTTTCACCTTTTCATTTTGGGCAAATTAAATCAATATACGAAAATACATTAAAAAAAAAGATAAATTAATACTTATTTATGAAAATTAAAAGGAACTTTAAAAACAAAGGTAACACAGCGCGCACAGATTACTAATACAGATGGGACGCTTCCTATATTTTCAATGGTAACTTTTCAAAATGACGTATTATATAAAGAACCAATCATATTGCTTAGAACGTAACGTAACTTAGATGACGCTACTAACAGTTAAACGTTGCAAAAGCCAATAAAAGAAGTTAGGATATGACATCACAAAAATGGCTGGACTTCCTGTATAATCGTTATTGTGAATACTACCTTCTTGATTTATTTGTGATTTTAAGAAGTTAATGTATTTTTAAAAACAAAACGTTGATTTTTAATCATATTTTAGATTTTATACGTTCGAATTATGTATAATACAAATTTGCTACTAATTTCTTTCCGAATTGTTAAACATTAATTAAACTGTGTTCATATATTTATATTCTATTTTCTAGCATCAGAAAACAGCGTATAATATATTAATATAATTTTATTGAAAAATTATATTTGTACAAACTGAAGTATATATCAAAAAATATATTAGTGATATTAAATAACAATAATGAAAACATTTCAAAATAACTAATATACAGTACGTTTACTAAGCCTAAACGGATGAGTTCTCTCTCTCAGCAGGAAATACGTTGTATGATATTATAAATTCCAATCTTCTTTTTCTTCTTCCTTTTTATATGGAGGATATGGCCCATAAATTTCAATCTACTCTATAACATTTTTTATAAATAACCAGCGCTAACTTCGATCCACGTGCTGCGATCAAACCTCTTAACAAAAATAAGATGGCTACTAGAAATCAAAGTTGCTTCTGGAAACAGATTACTACGTAATACAGTATTATTATTCAATATAGTTCTATATTTTAAAATAACAAACTGTCCTTTATTATTTAAATGATGTTGGAAATATTAATACTGGTCTATGTCTTGAAAAATTATAAAACTTACATTCAAGAAAAAATACCCTAAATCACCTATAGTCCATTTACGTTAAGAAGAAAGCTGAAGTAAACAAACCGCATCACTGAGACATGTATTCTGTAGCCGAGACAGTGCGTTCATTGGCTAGAACTATTTTTGGCCAAAACGCACGTGACGAATATAAGTGGAACATTTCTACCGAAACTAACGAATACAGTATTACATCAAACGTCTTGACATGACATAAAAAA
>AYEL01081952.1:0-44064 GCA_000484575.1 Olivierus martensii | reverse complement strand
GTGGGACCATGGATCCCTTCGAGTGGTAATCCACAGCTTTACCAGAGAATATCATTCAATCTATAAGTCTTAAGTCGGTTAGAATTTTCGTGTTTTTTCGATTTCGTGTGAAATTTTAAACCACCGTATTTAGCAGATATATCACACAGTGATATTTTACCATTTCCTCCCAACTGCATTAGTTATTTCTCAAACTTGTCTTTTAATCATTCCTGTCTAAATTTCTGCTTATATGGTTTATATTTGTCTCATCTATCAAAACATATTTTAAAGTTTTTCCACAATATAAATATTTTTGACACTTTTGCAACGAAAATTTGTATAAATTACAATAATTATTTACAAAATTATTAAACCCGTAAATATTAAATGTTTATTTTACTACAGTATTCCATCCATTTCAGTAAGTTATGCTGTAAATATAATGTTCTTTCACATCGGTGTGGCCCACCAAAAAAAAAAAATGCTGGTTACGTCACTGGTTCCAGATGGGGTAAATACGATTTATTAAAGCGCATACGGGATAATGTTCTTTCACATCGGTGTGGCCCACCGAAAAAAAAAATGCTGGTTACGTCACTGGTTTCAGATGGCCCTGGTACAGCCCTATGCGACGACCCATCTCGTAATGTATTTTCTACGGGACTGCCTCCTATTCTGCTAACGAAACAACAATGAATTTTTTGATACTATAGAGTCAGAATGTTTTGCATTAATAAACAATAAAAATTATGAGTCAGTCAAAGGGAGAAAATGTAAAAGAAAATTACATTTTGATGAGAAAAGGGATGGAAATGAGGATGTGCAATTGGCAGGCAAACAAGGATTTATAGTGAATTGTTTGTATGTTGTCTGCGACCAGTTGGTATCAGACACTCAAAGACGTATTGAGTCCTATCAAAATATTTTAAATTATTTTGCCATATTAATAAATATCAACTTAAAAAAAATTTCACCAATGAGTACGATGGGCGGCCAGATGGCCGAGTGGTAACGCTGTCGGCGTGCCACGCAGGACCCGGATTTTTTCGAGGTACTGGGTCCGGCCCGGCGATCCCTGTCCTTCACCATCCGGCCCCCCTCCACGGGTGTGGTGCACCCCGTAGTTGGAACTGGCCCCCCTTAGTAACCTCCGATTGGAAAGGCGGCGTAAAATATGCAAAAAAATGAGTATGATGAATGTATTTTAAATTTAATAAATACGTATTCAAACGACATCGACGTTAGTATTCCGAGTGGTAACGCTGTCGGCGTGCCACGCAGGAGGACCCGGATTTTTTCGGGGTACTGGGTCCGGCCCGGCGATCCCTGTCCTTCACCATCCGCCCCCTCCACGGGTGTGGTGCACCCCGTAGTTGGAACTGGCCCCCCTTAGTAACCTCCGATTGGAAAGGCGGCGTAAAATATGCAAAAAAATGAGTATGATGAATGTATTTTAAATTTAATAAATACGTATTCAAACGACATCGACGTTAGTATTTTTTAATATCAGAAAATGGTTGACAAAATGTTTTGAGAATATCATCCCATTGAATTTGAGATATTCAGGTAATTTTTCACAGTTCAATTTAATTTTCAGATCAGGAACCGAAGAGTAATATGTAAAGAAGCAACAAAATTCTACAGGAAATTTCAGACACGGCACTAAAAAAACCTAAATTAAATCTGCCATAATTCAGAGATCTTTTAAAGATATGTTTTCGCTGATTTAATATATTAATATATATTAATTAAAATAGCGTCATCAATATCGTTTCACACCACCAAATGCAACAACATTTAACAATTCTTCCATTGTTGCGCGACGCAAGAATTTATCATTGCAGTAACCACGACCGGGCAAAATGTCTTGGAAAATAAAGTACGTTATCAAGTTTTAACGTATTCGGTCACGTGATTTAAAGGTTTACAGTAGCCGGTAAACGCTATGGCAAAAACTCTGCCTGTGATGATGGCGGCTCTATAAGTGGCTGCCGCCAGATAAAAATATTCCATAAGGATAGTTCAACTTAACTAACCTAACAGAATGACAGGCTTAGGCCTTGCGCTCTATTTTAACTTACAATATTTTAAATATTTTATAGCAGATAATGGATATCCTTTGGAGCCAAGGTTGATGGCTGATTTGATTTTTAAAGCTGCTGCATACTGTATTTTGATGACTTCAATTAATAAATCAGTACAATATATACACCTTCGGCAGTAGCCTTAATATATAAGAATAAAATTTTAAGCAAAATCTGGAAAATATGAATTTTATCAATTCATTAAATGATGGAAGTGTCCCTAATTCTTTAATCTCAACAAACTTATTTATTATTATTCTGATGTAAGTATTTAGGTTGTTTTAAATGTGGAAATTTTCTAGTACCAGTGCCCCTTTGGCCATTAAAAGTAACGAATAGGATCTGTTACACACACAATTGATTTAAAATTTTCGTAAGGATAATAGGCAGTTGTCTTAAATTTCGCAACTTCAGAAACCAATTGCTGAAAATTGTTTTTGAGTTTGGACCAAACAAAAGAATATAACAACATTGGTGACCTCATAGATGTTGGTCAACACTTAATGATCTCTGAAATAATAGCTACCATATTTATCCAATGAGATACCAAGATGTTGGTCAACACTTGATGATCTCTGAAATAATAGCTACCATATTTATCCAATGAGATACTAAAAATATCCAAATCGTTGAGAGTCTTATGTTTAACCATTATATTTTCATCAATTGATATGTGCGTAAAAGGCCTTATTCTTTAAATTTAATGTTACCGCTTCCTAGGACGAGGACCTGGGGTTGGATTTATAGGAAGCAAGTGTTTTGTGTTATTTCACTGTGTTGAAAATTTCAAATATAAAAGTGTCTGATATGTTGATGTATGTATGCGAAGAATGTATATAGGTTACAAATTGTGTGTTTCACATGTAGGTGTTGTTATATTTATGTTTGATGACTCCTCGTCCCACTGAGAGCGCAAGCCTCGTAAAGAGCCCAAATTCATCGGCTTGCCTCTCGCCACTCCCGAGTGCGCAAGCCTCGTAAAGAGCCCAAATTCATCGGCTTGCCCCTGGCCCCGCCAGTCTTCTGTAAAGCGCTAACTCATCGGCTGGCGTTCACAATTTACTGATTGAAAAGCATAAAATAAGTGGTTCAATAATAAGTGTATTGACTCATTTAACTATTTCTCTTGCTATAATATGATATCGAAAGTCAGACATCTCTGAATTCATCACGGACATTCTTTTCCGACTCAGTTTCTTTCAGCCAGTAATAACTGGTAGCGCAATTTCTCTCTTAACATAGCGTGTAGCGCAGTTTCTCTCCGAACATTTGCTTCTGAGTTGTTACTTAGCTTCTCATGAACATACCAGTAACAATCTCTGTTGTAGTTGTGGCGTCCTGGAAGACTCAGATCATGTGATCTACAAATGTATTATATATGTGTCACTCCGGCTTCGGTTTGAACTAATCTGTACGTTCCTGGGCTTACAGTAGCCTTATGAGAAGCATAAGTTTATTCTTCATAAGAAATTTTTAATATCTTGACTGTGATTATAAATAATTTCACTTTTTAATTGGTCGGCTTACGTTCTAATATCTGGTAGAGTTTTACTGTTAATCCCGTTTTCTGTTTTTTATGTAGAATTGAGTCCTAGATTTTCTTTTTGGCCGTTTGTTTTATTTTGTTCTTTCTTTCATATTTTATTTTCAACATAACTAAACATGTGCTCAACTTGTATTTTAATGTATTCTTTTTGAATAAAGTCCTGCAGAGCACAGCGGAGCAGGACAAATCAGACCGAAGTAACCGGAGGATGGATAGCAAGTTATTAAAGAGTGGTGAAGTCCAACAGATAGGTAGATAGATATCATTTTCTTCGAATTCTGTATTTATTTTCTACTAAGTTAGTAAGGAAAATCAACATCTCCAATGAGTTAAATTCTTTTCAATTTATAATGAATTGTATTGAATTGACATCGCTGTAATAACTTAAAATGTTAATACAATTATTGATGGATATCAAGTATATTTTCCCATGTTTTGATTATTGTAAGTGATTTAAATTTCTGAAAATAAATTATCTCTACCTTATATTTAAATCTATTTATAGACTCTCTTGCTCTGTTATCAATAAATAATGTACACAATAGAAAATATATAACATAGCAGAACACACTGTGCGTGAAGATTCATTAGTCAATTACAGCGCAAGCAGAAAATTTTATCATTGATTTCTAGTTTTTCAATTATAGAAATGATGCAAAGCTACAGATTTCAAAGCAGTAAATGCAGGTCTACAAAAGCAAAAAGTTGCTTTATCACGCAGCTAGAAATTCTTATTTTCCTTTTATTATGTTCCTCCCTTGCCTTATTGTCAAACGATTTATTGTTTCCAACTCAGTGATATATTTTATTGAAAGAAATGGAGGGTCTACTCATAGGTTTAACTTTTTGAAGAGTGACGGAAAAATGAAAAGAATATAGGAAAGCTGAAGGAAAGATGGAAAGGATCCTGCTAGAAGAAATGTGGAAGGTCATTAGTGGAAAAAAGAAAGAACCCTTTAGTCGCCTCTTACGACACGCGGGTGAAATGGTGGGTGTATTCTAGTCCCCACCCACAGGGAACCAAGTTAATGATATTAAAATTATATGTACCATATAAGAGTAATTGTCACAATTCTGAATATTAGAGATAAACTGTTTAAAAAAATGCTGGAAGAAAATATATTCGCTCAAGTTTCACACACGAAATAGATATAAACTGAATTTAATATGGAATATTTTTCCGGGACTTTTTCATAATATGAAACGATTTATCAATATTTTACAATAGTATGTGTGCCGTCATGGAATTTCTACAGAAAGAACAAAAGGGGAAAGAAACACCTAACTCTCTCGGGACTTTTTCATAATATGAAACGATTTATCAATATTTTACAATAGTATGTGTGCCGTCAGGGAATTTCTACAGAAAGAACAAAAGGGGAAAGAAACACCGATCTCTCTCAAGGTATGCTAATGAGTTAAGAGTAAAGTGCTCCCTTTCGTTTTTAAAATTAGGATAGGGAATTTTCTTGTTTCAAATAAGTATTTGTTAGTTTTAGATACGCTAATTTTTGCATTTTCATTATATAAATTTCTTAGATGCTTTGTCATTATTGTTTATATGTATATTCTTTTATTGAAAGACTTGAAAGAAATATTTTTATTATTATGTTAATATACTTTGTCTTCATTCCGTGAACTTCCAACATTTTGAACTCTGAATGAAATTTACCACACGCGCCTATATTTAACTTTTATTTAGATCTTTTATTGAAAGACTTGAAAGAAATATTTTTATTATTATGTTAATATACTTTGTCTTCAATCCGTGAACTTCCAACACTTTGAACTCTGAATGAAATTTACCACACGCGCCTATATTTAAGTTTTATTTAGGTAATTTTTATATTTAAATAAAATATGAATTTGCATATAAATATAATATTCTATCTAGATATAGAATCCATTTTTAATAGCATATTCAGTTGATTTTAAGATTATTACTCTTAACAAGTATAAAATAGTTGATGATTTGTTTATGGTGCATTCATGGCTCGATCAAAATAATTTCTTCTTCAATATTTAAAAACTGGAATATGCTATATCACATTTTCTTTAAATAAACCACATACAGACGATTTTTTTCATTTTCGAATAAATATAATATTTCCAATCGAAACAACATAATGATTTAGAATTACTTCTAATCCTCATTTAATGTTCAAACAGAATATTGCAGTTCCTGAATTTTTCGGACAAGCTTCAACAATGCAATTTACATCAAGGATCCAAGAATATCTATACTTCCATTCAGTCACTTTCCATTCGAGTAACCAGTCTATTTAAGATTTACTTACTTTTTATCATCATTTATTTATAAATTATGTATATTTTGTATATAATAATTCATTTTATTTGTTTGTAAGAAAGTCATCCCATTTTAACTGAAGATTATTATTATTTTAAAATCTATTATAATATAAAATCGGAAAATGATTAAATTACATTAAAAATATATATATTTAAAACATATTAAAGCCTTTTAAGGATTTAATTTTATCTCCATAAGTTATTATTATATTATTTTTAACTCGTAAATTCAGTCTGATCTCATTTCTTTTCTTATTTCAGTACTTTTACATGATATAGTTTTAAATATTATACTTATCATCTCTGTTGGAATCATCGCAATTGGAAGTAACTAAAGTTGAAGAAATACCTATCTTTCTGATGGTATCTGTATAAATTTACTTAAACTTCAATATATCTTAGACTGTATTCAGTTTCTTTAAATGCAGTTATAGAAAAATACGTGCCAAATATAAAGTATCTCTTAACAAAATTGTCTAGATTTATATTAAGTTTGAATAATTAAAATATTCAAATATTGCTTTAATTATTTGTCGAAATACATCTGAAATTTCTCTCTGAAGACATCTGTTTGAACTTTACCATTCGTATATATATCTACGGTATATCTTATATTACGTTAGACTCTCCTATAATATTCTTTAAAATAGCCTTTTAAGAAGATTAATTTAAATTTTACCTTTTCATTTTTTCTATTACAATAATTCTTTCTTCTTCGTCAACATATGTAATTTCTTTCACGTTCTCGTATTATGAACGACATAGGCCTAAATATTGTATTCTTATAATTTCGAAAATTTCAAATCGAATTAATACGTTTGAGTATTTAATAAATTAAAATGATTAAATTAAAAATTTTTAAATTAAATTTTATATTGTTTTGAATAAATCACATAATTCAAACGAGAACAAGATCCTACTCAGAGGTTTAGCGTGTAGAAAGACGAGGTAGAGGAGATAGAAGCAGAAAATATAGTAGAAGAGTTAGGAAGAAAATGAAGTTGGTGAAATAAGCTTTTATTTGGCCATTTATTGCGTTTTGTTTAGCAGAAAAATATCTTTGTTGGTTCGGTAGTGCTATCATTGTGTTGTGATGAGATAGTGGCATTTCTATTGGTGTCACCCCTTTATATTGATATGAATTCCGATTCACGTGTCTAAAACGGGCATGGTCCGTTTATACAAATAGTTCGCTGGTAAAACGGGCTTGGTCGTAAGTTTGTTAAGTAAAATGGGCTTACAGTTGTAAAATTCGCAAAAATGTAATTTTTTAATATACATTTGAAAACCTTGGGTGTCATCCCCATGATGGTGTCAACCGGAGCGGGCCGCACCTCCTGCACCCCAAGTGACGCCACTGAATGAGGGCAACTGTGACACTTACTATAAAGATGACAGAGAATTAGTATATTATAACTGTATGAAATCCTATGTTAGATTTAAAATAACAGAGCACAGACCAAAAGCTAGATAAATTCGGTTAACTAACATTGCCGCTTAAAATAAATCTTGTAATTGTAAATAAATCATTTTTTCCGATTTAATTTGCATTATTAAATTTCTTTGTTAGGCTCTTCTATACCCATTACAAAATAATGTTACCAACACAAATTCGTTTTAAATTAGCCTACAATAATTTTCTTTGAAAGTTACTTAATTAGGACCACAAGATTCTTTGTTAGGCTCTTCTATACCCATTACAAAATAATGTTACCAACACAAATTCGTTTGAATTAGCCTACAATAATTTCCTTTGAAAGTTACTTAATTAGGACCACAAGTGCGCGAACTCTATTCAGAGTATAATAAGCTAGGTTCAAGTATAATTTTTATTAATAATTTAAAAAATTGACAATATCGATTGTTATTGTACGGAACTGGAAAATTAAAAATTAACTGAAGAAATTGTATCGGTAATTCAATAGATTAGCATCGAACATGGATGGGTAAAATAATCGATTCAAATGATGGTTAAGTTGTAAAATTATCGTGCCAAAATTTAATGTCATATTATATATACTTTCCTGTTTTTAAATCTTCTCATAGTAGATTTCATAAAATCCATGTTTGAAGAGACTTTTCTTTCCGATTTGTTAAATTCTTTTAATTTTAAGGGATCCATATCATCGAATATACCTATGTTATAGATAGAAAAAATAAATTCGATTTAATATTAAGGTTGTCAACAAAGCAATCAATTGTTTACTAAGAAAAATATGAAAAGAAACCAAATTCCCCGTACATAGATTTAATGCATAAAGCAATAGAAAATTTCCAAGTGAAAATTTTTAAATTGAATTATACATAATTATGGACAACTCGATAAACTCCATCAAGAGACATTTTAAAAAGTCATGAAAATTATTCTCGGATAAATCAAAGATAGACTCGAAAAAATTTGAAAGAAAATAGTATTCAAATTTTTATCGAAAATTTAAATGCCTTAATTATAAATTATCAAAACTGCAGGAATTAAAAAATAATAGAACATATGCGCCTAGAATACATTAAATAAATCAAGTGATGAGTCTTGATTCAAAAATTATCGACTACGGTAATGTGAAGTATGCTAGTGTTCAGAATTTTTCTGATAAAAAAATTTCTTTTTGCTGTTTTAAAATATTTTCTAAATTTCATTTATATTGTAGGGCATATGTTAAAAATCTTTTATATAAATATACTGTTACATTGACATCTATTTTGACTGAGTGTGAACAAAATTCTCTAATTTAAAATACCCACTCATGAAGTTATTTAAATAATTTAAATGCATGCATTATCATTGATGAATATCTTCAACTTCCATTAACTTGTAAGTATTAAAAGCTCTTGATGGGTTGGTTTTCTTATAACTTACTATGTATATGCCTGTATATATACGGTATATTGATTTCATGCGTACTTTAATTTTCATCTAAAAATAGTTTTCATCATTTTACAATGAATTTGATATTAATATTGTTACAAAAATTCAGTCATTTATGGTTTCTAGCCGACTATCGTATAGAAAATATCAAGAATTACCTCTAATTGATCGCATTCATGAAGAGAGAGTAAGTAGCCTCGAAAAATTATAAAGACTGCCACATTCATTTGCAATATTTGGAGAATGATTCGAAAATATATAAATGTTTGACTCACCTATTTTTTATTCCTTCTTTTATTAACTATTATGATATGCAGAACATTTTGAAGATCTCCGTTCTATTTATTATTAAGAGACGAACAATCAGATAACAATCGTATATAATCTAATATTGTTTATATTGGAATGACGTAACTTTCATCGTTAGTTGAATTTTGTAATTATTATTTTTTTTTACAAACATTAATATGTTTTAGTATAAATTTTAATCTACATACAAACAGTTTTGTTTTTGTAAGGACATACATTTACAATAGATAATCACTTATTTTCCAAATATGTCCGCTATTTTAGATTGATTAGCAATAAAAAAAAATCACAGAAAAGGAAGTCGAAATAAGTCGAGACTAATAAAAATAATATCGAAATAAATGACATACTATATTATTTTGAAATTAAAGTTATCAAAAAATGAAAGAACGATAATGAAGTTTCAATATTGTAGGAGGTTTATTTTAAAAGTTCCGGGAAAATCAGAACTTTTCCATCAGAATCATATTTTCCGAACTTATTGTTATTGAATAGGTCAATAATATGATATTTCCAAGTGGCTCCTGTAATTTTTTTACGGACTAAAGAAGGTATTACTACTGGAAAATCGGTGATGAATCTATCAATATATAGTTCATTGCTTATGAACGAGTTCATTACCGATTGTCTTTGTTTAATTACAGTATTTCAATTAAATTGTTTGATTGAAATAATTAAAGAACACTCTACTAATTAAAATATTCTCTAAAAAGGAAGAGAAACCAGTTTAATTTTTAGTAGAGCCATTTTAGTTCTTATTGTGGAAAAACAACTTTTATTATTTTTTTAACAAACGAGCAGTTCTGAAAAAAAGACTGCCTACTTATCGATCACATCCTTTATTTCGAAACGATTAAAGATGAAAAGATGGATCAAAAATTTCATCAACCTGAAACAGATTGCGAGACTGATTTATTTAATAATTTATTGTCAGTTCTCCATATTATGTGCGGAAAAGGCAAGTTTAGAATTTTGAACAACGCCATTTTTAAATAGATAAATCTATAATATTAATCTTTTTTAATGTCGACTTTAACGGACTGAATTAAAAGTTATAATGGAAAAATGTCAAAATCGTTTTTAAATGCTGACACTACAGAAACTTATGAATAATATCTTACAATTTTATAGAAATACATTAATTCAAAATACTGCACATTAAATGTCACAACAGATCTCGAACCACAGCCATACAAAACTTCATCCATAGATTTTCAATAAAAAGCTATCAATGAAGTCATATAAAATTAATTAATACTAAAAATAACTAACTAATACTCAAACCTTAATGATTTCTTCTATATTGTATTATTTTAATAGAAAGGTTGACTAATATCGATAAATTTTAAGAAAATGTATTTATTGTCCACCTTATTGTTTTAAGTATTAAATTATTTTGTTGGATAGGAATATTTTGGGATTTTTTGATGCAAACGTTAAGGTATATTAACTGTGAAAATCAAAAATGTTTGACTACTGTAAAATATGCCTTCTTTAACTGGACATAGTTTGATTCGATTTAAGAAAAATTGATGCCATTTCATTACTGTATTTGATTAATAAATTATTCTTAATTAATTGCTTAATACTTGATTTTTACAAAATTTTGATAACATGACATACCTCTCACCGAAAGTATTTGGTTGAAAAGTTTAATCACCTGAAATTACTTATCCTGTATTCTTATTGTCTAACATCCTAAAAATAAAAATTAGTTTTGATCAGGGCCGCCGAGAGAAATTTTCGGACCCGTGACAAATCTGTGGTCCGGGTCCCACTTAAAATGTGCATCACTTTCATTTAATAAAAAGTCATATAAAATATTAAACATTTACAGTGCTCCCTGGTTATAACGCTGTCGTTTATACCGCGGATACGGATATAACACAGATCTTTCCTGTTCCCCATTCTTTTCAGAGAGATTCTGAGAAAAATATAATACAACGAATAATCGACGTCCATACTCTTTGAGAACTACTTGTCGTCATATTTAAATAATGACAGAACCAAAATTAACAAAACTTCCAGAACTATTATTATTATTTATGATAAAATAATAGAAATTAGAATTCATGTTAATAATTGATGATAATTTATATATAAATTTCAAAATAGCTTTAGGGAAAAAAAATTAAAAATTTTCAGATGGCAACTTCAACACATTTTTGATTGGCAACATGACTATTCAATGCAAACGAAAGGTTTTTTTGTAGCGGGAGTTCGTCTGATACATGTTTTTTTTTTGTAGCTGTTTCATGACTTTAGCGAGTTTTACAAATATGGTTATTGTTTAATAACATTTAATTTATTTAATGGACAATGGCAAACAATAAAAGAAAATCGTTTACCATTAAGGAGAAACTAAACATAATAGATCCAATAAAAAGTGGTATCTCAAAAGCACAAATAAAACGGCAGTTGGATATTCCGGAAGGAACAATACCAGGATGGATTGAAGAAGAAAGATTACGAACCTTCTTGGATAAATTAGACAGCTTTCTCTTATTCTGTAATTTAGAATCACTAAAGCCGTCGGTTGTCTTATAACGCAGGTTGAATCACCATCCTGCAAACCCGCGTTATAATCGGGGTCACTGTATTTAAAAAAGTGCACAATAAATTCACAATTCGATACATTACATATCATGTTATATATCAGGGATGGCCAAACTTCATGTCACTACGAGACATAGGAAAATCTCAAATACTCGAGAGCCACATTTTGTTTCTGGATCAATGAGAACAGGATCAGTTTTTCGGGTAATCTTAATAATGATTTAAAAATTGTTTATTTCAGATTTATTTATTAAAATGTAGATGCATACCTGGATCAATGAGAACAGGATCAGTTTTTCGGGTAATCTTAATAATGATTTAAAAATTGTTCATTTCAGATTTATTTATTAAAATGTAGATGCATATTACATTTTACAATAGATAAAAAATAATATATCTGTAATTTTTTTAAGTTAAATAAGTATTTGCTTCATATTTACTATTGACTTTCATGGTATGGAGCCACATTGAAGGTACCAAAGAGCCGCATGTGGCTCGCGAGCTGCAGTTTGGCCACCCCTATTATATAAAAATAGTTTTATGTTGTTATAACTTCTTTGGTTGGTAGACAGTGCCCTCTGGCGGCGGCCTGCGAATTATCGGACATGTTATGTGACACATTAGAGCCCGACGATCGGGTCCTATTCGATGCCGGCCCCGTGACAAAAGTCTCGGATTCACCCCCTCTCGGCGGCCCTGGTTTCGATTATTCTTAATTATTCATCCATTAATACCATTGATTATTCCTCGATGCCGGCCCCGTGACAAAAGTCTCGGATTCACCCCCTCTCGGCGGCCCTGGTTTCGAATATTCTTAATTATTCTTCCATTAATACCATTGATTATTCCATTAATTGTTGTTATTTCTACGTTTAATTATGATTTTATACAAATTTTTAATAACATCACATAGGACCACCGAATCAATTCGGAGGAAAAGTTCGTTTTATCTGGAATTACTTTCCGTTCATCTTTCCTCTTTAGTAACCTAAATACTTAATCATTTTTTATTATTGTGGGGACACGGAATTTGGGCCTGATCTAAGTTGTCACTATACATCTCTTCAAAACAATAAAAAATAAAACATGAAAGGAATTTGAACAGAATGATACACAAAAGTACGAATGTTAAGTGAACAGTCTCTACATGACGACCGTCGGTATCTCTATAGAGCTTAAAGTGATGCAACGTTCATTGAAATTTCATCTCTAATTCATGGATAGTCTTGCTGTTGAATCTGCCTGATGAAACTTCCTCTCAAAATTCTCTTTAATTTTCATACATTTCATGTCTTTGATCTTGAATGTTATCACGAACACTCGTTCTTTCCGTGGTCAACCCTGCATCGCTTTGAGTTCTGTACAGACTCTGTATCGACGATCACCATGTGGAGACTGCTCACTGAACATCCTTACTTTTGTGTGGCACTTACTTTGAAATAAAGCTATTTTGTTGTCTTAACCCCATTTTCCTATATTCCCATTAGTTTTCGAGATAGATAGTAACTTTTGGACACCCAGTATTATTAATATTAACTTTTAAATTAACGATAGACTAGTTACAAATGTTATTATAGAAGAAATGAAGCATCCAACGAGATTAATTTTATGTTTTATGGTCAAAATATTTTTCCAAGGACACACTTATCCAAGGAATTATACTTTATTCTATAGAAATTTTCTAAAATAATTAAATAACTATTATTAAACCTTTACCCTGGAAAAAAAGACGAAAAACTTCTTAAAAATGCCATTTTTAGCGCCGAAAACAAGGAATTATACTTTATTCTATAGAAATTTTCTAAAATAATTAAATAACTATTATTAAACTTTTACCCTGGAAAAAAGACGAAAAACTTCTTAAAAATGCCATTTTTAGCGCCGAAAATATTTATCGCATTCAACAATTGTTGTCGAACAATAAACTAAATGCATTGTCATTGTGATAATGTTGACGATACCAGTGAGAAAAATTTTACATAAAAGAGAACAAAATTAACACTTTTATCACATATCACGTTGAGAATTAATTTGAAATATATTTTTATATTGTGATGACGATTTATTTTTTTATTGAAATTTTAACATAAAATATGAATTGTTGCACCGTACCTATTTGCTCTTGAAAATATTACGTATATAGTATTTGAATTCCACTTTCATTGTTTATAAAAAATTTCGAAAATTTTAACTTTTCATAATTTTGACAAATAAATGAATAATCAATAAACAGACGTTGTGAACAAAGATAAACAAAGGCGTTTAACATAGGGCGTGGGAAGATATTTCTTTGGCAAATTGACTGACAGTGAGCTCTGATTAAATCACTAGATTGAGTAATATTAGAAGGTTGAATCAATCTTCTAATCTCCCTTTCCATAGGATAGAATATAAAAGACTCGAAAACTTTTCTGGAATACCAATTACGATAGAATCACTGATAATTATAATAATTTTTAAGAGGAAATCGCTGTTATATTTTTGACTTTATATAATGATTTTTGGTGCACCTATCGTCTTATGGAATGTCCCAATAAACAATTTAGTTCATAATTTTTATATCAATGCCTTTCTTACCTTATATATAATCGATTTAAGGGTGGAATATTCCTGAAATTGTCCTCAGTAATACGCAATGAATGATTATTCGATAGGATTATGTCGAGTTGCGGAGTATCACCATTCAATCCGCGCTCGATAGTCACGTGACAATATATGATGTTATAAAAAACGTCATATGGCATGTGACTGGCTAAACTTTTCGAATCTGGCGTGATTTTTGATTCTCTTTCGCGCGCGAAATTTTTATTTCTAATGCAGATATTCTTCCTATAATACGGTAGATAGGTTCCTAAAAATCCGTGTTATATTAGACCTGGAGCCAATGCAAAAAGCAGAGTTACGTTCCAAAACCAATAAAAACAAATAACTTTCTTTAATTCCATATAATAAACTTAATTTTTATTAAGAATATTAATAAAATTTAATAGGAAAGTGCCCCATTATCCCATAGGATATTAAAGTCGAATTTTAAGTAACTTTAATTAACACTATAGATTCATTTATTTTAAAATGCCAACTTTCAATTCTCCAAGATAAAGATGAGAGAGTGATGAATGATGAAGTTACCCTGAAGATTTATTAAAATTTTTATATTTTATTATTGACAAGAGATGGCGCTAAGTGTTAAAGCAAGGGATAACATATGCATACCTGCATTGTTTCTCCAGATTTTAGAACTATATATACTTTATTATTATTTATGTAATTCAATATATAAATAAATTGCATTCAAGATAATTTTAGTGGCATTTGTTTCAATCTCATATTTTTAGTCATTCCAAAATAAAGGACACGTTCGGAAAGTAAGTGGGTGGTTCATTCTAAAGTGTCTTAATAAAGCGATCGATAAGTTGACTCTGTAATTCTTAAGCATCTCTTCATATCAGAATTCTCGTGATCTCATTAACAATATTTCCATTTTGTTCTATCCTGTGTCAGTGATTTATCAGATTAAAAAGATAGTCCTGTGCAGATTTTAATCTGGTTCATTCATCTGCTTTGGAGCCTTTCCTTTCTTCTGGATTCATCGACTTTTCTCTGGATAATGATTTTTTCTAAGTTGACTCCATAGTATAAACTAAAATATCTTTTTTTTAAAGTAGATATTTCTTAAATACTTATTCGTTAAGTGAGGATTGTTCAGGAATGGATTTAGCTTTCTGCGGACCTTGGGCTTGGGGTTATTTTTGTTTATCCCGTTTTTAAAATTTTTAAATACCGGGTAATAAATTTAAAAATATATATTTTATACATGAAACAACATTTTGTTAATATATAACTATTACAAGCATTTAGTAAACGTATAAAAAATTATAAGTATAAAATTATAACAAAATTGAAACTTTATAATAAATTATTAATAAAAATTTTTCTATTTTTCTTACTAACATATTTCCTAATAATGTCATTTTAACAAATTTTTAAATGGTATTATTTTACACTTCTTTGCTTTATTGCTTCTTTAACAATTACATAGTTTGCATTATGTGCATTGAGGTATCCAAAAAGTTGGAGGGCCTGGACTCAAGCATTATTAGATCTTATATAGATCCGCCACTGGGGTTTAATACATTTTTTTTTAATTACATACAGTGGTACCTTGGTTAACGACGGCCGCGGATAACAACGTACTTGGTTAACGACGAGAAGCTGTAAGATAACCTGTCTTGGTTAACGACGCAACATATTTCCTAATAATGTCATTTTAACAAATTTTTAAATGGTATTATTTTACACTTCTATGCTTTATTGCTTCTTTAACAATTACATACTTTGCATTATGTGCATTGAGGCACCCAAAAAGTTGGAGGGCCTGGACTCAAGCATTATTAGACTTTATATAGATCCGCCACTGAGGTTGTTTAATACATTTTTTTTAAAACTACATACAGCGGTACCTTGGTTAACGACGGCCTCGGATAACGATGTATTTGGTTAATGACGAGTAGTTGCAAGAAAAAATGTCTTGGTTAACGATGCAAGCTTTGGTTAACGACTACCGATTATGTGAACTTCGGACAAGAACTCTGTAAAACAGCTTATTATCGCATCACGTGATTCGTTAGATCAATTGTTAATCGTTATTTTTCTTATCACAATCAATTGAAATCCGACAATATCATTATCAAATTAATTAGCTTAGTCAATCATTACTTTTTTAACAATCAATTCAAATCCGACAATATCATTATAAATTATAACCATATAAAAATATATTTAAGTAATTGATAATTAACATATAAATTATAACCATATAAAAATATATTTAAGTAAATGATAATTAACATACAGTAATGAAATCAAATTATTTAATTAATTAAAAATAGACTTGCAACAGTTTCTTTATTTCTATATAAAGATATATAAAAAGTATAGAATATATATTATATAAATATAAAATATATATCCTATATATGGGATATAAAATATATGGTTTCTATATTTTCTAGATATAAAAAAATTCAGCCAATTTTCGCTCCATCAGTTTTCTCAAATTTTAATCTCACTTTTTATCTTATAATGGTTCTTTATACTCTTCCTGTATGTTTCTTAATTATCGATTGTATTTTTAACATAATAATATATTTATTTATGAAGTCGGCATCATTTTATTCTTCATACATATTCCCAGATTTATTAATATACTTGTTATCTTACATATAATTAATATTCATCATTTTATTTAAAAATTATGATATATATATATATACCAGGGGTGTCAAACTGGCAGCCCTCAATGTGATTTTTTGTGGCCCAAATGCTCTCAACTAAAATGAAAATGAGAACAATATTTTATGAGATAATAGGAAGTAACACTAGTTTGATTTTAATGAAATATAATTGCACGAGATTTTTCGATTGGCCTTAACGACGTATATACTTACATAAGATGACAGTGGTTTTTCAGATCGTTGACACAAACTAAGTGCTTTCCTCCAAGAACTACATGGATTTGTGCGAAATTTCTTTCCAAAAAACAAAAAGCCACAAATGAGAACTAATATTTGACATCTGCAAGTGGTGTGACGTCATAGTTTCGGATTCCATTAGAAGAAAAAAATCGTCTGTCTGACATCCTACAGTTCATATAGATCAGGGGTGTCAAACTGGCGGTCTTCGATGTGATTTTTTGTGGTCCTCAATTCTCTCAAAAAATGAAAATGAGAACAATATTTTATGAGATAATAGGAAGTAACTCTCCCTTCGTAGCTGTCCTAAACTATTATACGCTAGTTTGATTTTAATGAATTATAGTTTCAGGAGATTTTTCGATTGGCCTTATCGACGTATACGTAAGATTAATGAAAATCAGAACAATATTTTATGAGATAATAGGAAGTAACTCTCCCTTCGTAGCTGTCATAAACTATTATACACTAGTTTGATTTTAATGAATTATAGTTTCAGGAAATTTTTCGATTGGCTTTATCGACGTATACGTAAGACAGTGATTTTTCAGATCGTTGTTGACACAAACTAAGTGCTTTCCTTCAAGAACAACATGGGTTTGTGCGAAATTTCTTTCCAAAAAACAAAAAGCCACAAATGAGAACACCTGTGTTTTTTTGGATAGGCAAATACAATAATCAAGTTCCAAACAACCCCTCTTTGAAAGAGTGTATAAAGGACGTGCCAACGCGATAACGCGACGAGAATACTACGAGTACTCATACAAAGCTATAAATAGTCCCGTATAACGTGTAAGATAAATTTTTTTAAACATTACTTATCTGTTACTTATAATATCTGATGACGATAATAGGAAGTAACTCTCGCTTCGTAGCTATGTCATAAACTATGATACACTAGTGTGATTTTAATGAAATGTAATTTTCACGAGATTTTTCGATTGGTCTTATCGACGTATACGTAAGATAATAGAGAACTTGTGTTTTTTTGGATAGGCAAATACAATAATAAAGTTCCAAACAATCCTTCTTTGAAGGAGTGTATAAAGGACGTGCTGACGGGCTTGTTAAAGATTTATTTGTTAAACCTATGTTATTAACTTATTTAAAAAATGTTTCTAATTATGGATATTTGAATTTTTAAAATTTTAATGGAAAGCTTTTGGTTTTGTAGGCAAAACAATCCTTCTTTGAAGGAGTGTATAAAGGACGTGCTAACGGGCTTCTTAAAGATTTATTTGTGTTATTATCTTATTGATGTGGCCCGCGACAATCTTACAGGCTCATTAAAAGGCCTTTAATTAAAATGAGTTTGACACGCCTGATATATACTATCGTATCAAATTTAAATATTTAAATTAGAAATTTTACTTTTTTGGAAATCTTTTACTCTCTAAATCAGCTGTCTGGATGGAGCTGGATGGATATTATTTTCTTTGTGAGATGTATTAAGTAAATCAATATAAAAATGACATTTCTTCTATTGCATTATATTTATAAGGCTAGTTAAAGAAAAGCGAAAAATTTTAATTTCTTTAATATCTATAGATATATAGTAAACTCCTACTATTTTCATTTGATTACATAAATATTTTTAATTATCCTCTCTATATTTCTGAATTCTTACTTTAAAATTTGTAAGATTGTTGCGGATCACATCACATTTAAAATAATTTTAAATATGATGTGGCCCGCGACAATCTTACAGGCTCATTAAAAGGCCTTTAATTAAAATGAGTTTGAAACTCCTATACTATATAGTAAACTCCTACATAACGCGCTCTCCTATAACGCGACGAGAATACTACGAGTACTCATACAAAGCTATAAATAGTCCCGTATAACGCGTAAGATAAATTTTTTTTAAACATTACTTATCCGTTACTTATAATATCTGTTGATTGCGGGCCTAATTAAAACCAAACGATGTTTATTTCGTTTCCATGACAACTTTAAAAACTTTTATGTCGAGTTATACGAATCCGCGTTTTCGGAGTCCGTGTTATGGTCTAGTTGTAACTTCCATGACAACTTTAAAAACTTTTATGTCGAGTTATACGAATCCGCGTTTTCGGAGTCCGCGTTATGGTCTACTTGTATATATTATTTTTTTAAATTTAGTTACTTGTATTCTGTTTTTGTTTTTCCTCTATTAAAAGAAACTTTCTTTAAAACAATAAAATCATATTTGAAACCTAAGCATATCTCATTAGCAATATGCGATCAGTGTTGGAACTCAGAGATAAGTTTAAATTTGCATAAAAGCGTCTAATAATGCATGTCTCCTATAACGAGAAATATAACCCCCCGCGTAGAGTCTCTAGATATATAGAATACCGCATTCCTTTGCGCCGCCAAATGCCATTTTATGTCCTGTTAGATATGAAGTTATCATTGCGTTCATAGGCTTTCTGGTTATTTTTTATGAACATACTTTGTTATAATGTTGTAAATTTTTCTAATCGAATAGAAAAGGTTAACAGATTCTTTCCTTTGCTGCAAAGTAAAAGAAATTAGAGATAAAAAGAAGTGGTTACAAAATATTAGTAGGAAAACTTTTCCAAATACATCGTTTGCCAGGTAACAGTTATCATTGCGTTCATAGGCTTTCTGGTTATTTTTTATGAACATACTTTGTTATAATGTAAATTTTTCTAATCGAATAGAAAAGGTTAATAGATAAAAGGTCCTTTACTGCAAAGTAAAAGAAATTAGAGATAAAAAGAAGTGGTTACAAAATATTTGTAGGAAAACTTTTCCAAATACATCTTCGTTTGCCAGGTAAGCAACTGTTGTATTTATAAATTAGAAAGGAAATATAGTATTATGGTTTACTTTCGATAAAGTTACCCGTGATTTTCGATCGACAGGAGGATATAAAATGGCGACTGAGTGCAGTACTCTATCCCCGCGTTATATGGGAGTTCCCTGTATTATTTATTGTTATCGTTCTTTAAATAACGAGATCGATCTAAAAAGAATTAATCCTCTTCATCTAGATCAGATGTAATTAATTTCCTTGATCATTCATAAAAAATTAAACCCGATATATAGTAATATAAGCCTAATTTTATTATCGATTAGTTGCATATTTTAATACTGTAATATTAAATTTCACTTTTTACTTGCATAACTGAAATAAAATTCGAAATTTTTTTAAAGAAAAATAATAAATAACGCCACTGGATACTAAGGGATAAAGAAAGAGACCACATTATAGATGGAGAGATGAGATTGTTAATTTTGCATCTAACAAGTAAGTGTTGGATCAGAGAGGCTGTAGACAAGAAGAACTGGAAATTTCTTGGAGAGACCTTCATCCTGCAGTGGATTGATAACGGTTGATTATTATTATGATGATGATATATATGCAGTATATATTTAACAAGAAAGGACTACTTGTACAGTGCTTTAAAGAAATAAAATTAAATGAAAAGCAAATGAAATTAATGTTCAATAACTACATAAAAGACTGCAATTTTATAGAATGTTAATTCAGCTAAATAAAATAGTTCTGCAAAATTTTAATTCGTTACTGTACCCTCGAAAAAAATTAAAAGATTTTATATAATGCCAAAAAGCAAAAAAAGCCAGAAAAAACGCCAAAATGTTAAAAAAATTTTCTAACGCCAACCATATAAAAAAAGTCAAAAAGAGCTCATTTGGTGTTAAAAACCCAATTTGGCAACCTTTTGCAAGCATGACCAAACATCTGAATATGGAGGAATATGGAGTATAGCCCATCAAAACATAAACGGCGCCTCATGAAAGCAATGGCGGGCCAACGTGGTAAATTTTAAAATGCGCTCAGTCATTCATGCCGAAAAACTGATGGAACCGGAATATCGATTGCCGGATTTTTGATTATCAATCTGTATGTTGTATTATCTGTTTCGACTTATAAGACACAGGGGAATTTTTAAAGGTATTTGTAAGGGAAATATGCACGTCTTATAAGCCGAAAAATAATTTTATAATTTTATGTATAATATCCAATTCGTTAAATTTTTTTTGAAAAAGAATCTTACATAAATTACTGTTAATCGAGAGAATCTTCAAAATTGCTGATTTGCATTTCATTTGAAATCCAAGATCAGCAATACCCTGGAGGATTCGGGTTCAAATCCCGGTCCCACACCTCCAGTTTTTCAGGAGGGGTCCAGGCCCGTCTATTCAAATCCCGGTCCCACACCTCCAGTTTTTCAGGAGGGGTCCAGGCCCGGTCTATTGAATCCCATCCTTCAACCACCTGGTTGATCCCATCATGGGTGTTGGCCAGCCTGTGATGGGTTCTACAAGTGGCCGCCGCCAGATACAGAATATCCCATGAGGATATGGCGACTTAATTTACCTAACCAAACCAAGATCAGCAATAAATTATACTTACGGGGAATCTTATAGGCTCAGCCAAAGTTATGACAGGAATTTGAAGAGTGTAGGTCTGTTGCTGCGAACTTGGTCTTTGATAATTCGGCCGGTTGCAGTTACTTTGTCTACGCTTCACTCTCCTCACTCTGTGATCGAGGTGGTTGAGGTTTTCATCGACGTTTTTCGAATGAGATGCAGCTGAAGCATATAAAATTATTTATCATTAATATTTAATGTAAGTCAATATAAAATAAAATTGTGTCTTTAATTATCATGTAATCATTTAGTAGGCTATAATATTTATAAATTTTTCATGTATAATGTAATTATCAGATTTATTTAAACATTAGAAAACCATCCATAATTGTGTTAATTTTTTATAATATTTATTAAAAAAGTCTTAAAAAAAACAATTTTTCCTGCATATTTTTGGTAGGTTTATGCAGTATATGCAGTGGTGGGATTTAAAACCATCCATAATTGTGTTAATTTTTTATAATATTTATTAAAAAAGTCTTAAAAAAAAACAATTTTGCCTGCATATTTTTGTAGGTTTATGCAGTATATGCAGTGGTGGGATTCGAACAATTTAATAACCGGTTCGCTGCCCTAATGAAGGTTTTAAGTATAAAGAAACGATATACAGGTTGATAATCAAAAATCCGGCTATCAATATTCCGGTTCCATCAGTTTTTCGGCATTAATGTCGGAACGCATTTTTCAATTTACCACATTGGCACGCCATTGTTTTGTGGAGGCACCGTTTATGTTTTGACGGACCTGTATTCCAGAATCAGATGTTTGGTTATGCTTGCTACCAGGGTTGCCAGTTTGGCTTTTTTGACACCAAGTGAGCTCTTTTGGCGTTAGAAATTTTTTTTTAACATTTTGGCGTTTTTTTGGCTTTTTTGTTTATTGGCATTATATAAAATCTTTTAACTTTTTTCGAAGGTACAATAACGAATTAAAATTGTGGAGAACTATTTTATTTAGCTGAATTAACATTCTATAGAACTAGTCTTTTATATAATTATTGAACATTAAAATTTCGTTTGCTTTTCATTTAGTGTTTAATTTTATTTCTTTAAAGCAGGGGTGGGTAATTTTTTTTGTAGGGGGCCGTATAGAAAAATTTATGGTGGGCCATGAATAGTATTTATTTAAAAAAGAGAAAAACAAAAACAATTGATAATAATAGTATTTATTTAAAAAAGAGAAGGTACATAAAAACAATTGATGATGATAGTATTTATTTAAAAAAGAGAAGGTACAGTACAATTGATAATAATAGTATTTATTTAAAAAAGAGAAGATACAGATATAAACCTTTTTTTGTAGGGGGCCGTATAGAAATATTTATGGTGGGCCACGAGCCAAAACAAAAACAGGGGCTGTATAGAAAAATTTATGGTGGGCCACAGGCCAAAACAAAAACAACAATGATAGTATTTATTTAAAAAAGAGAAGGAACAGATATGTAAGTATACATACTGTTGGTATAAGATATAATAAAATAATGTAGCCCGCGGGCTGGAGGTTGATCACCCCTACTTTAAAGTATTGTACAAGTATTCCTTTTCTGTTAAATATATACAGCACATATATATCAAAAATCCGGAATTTTAGAAAATCCGGCAATCCTCAGGTCCCCAGGTTGCCGGATTTTTGATTATCACTATATACCGAATGATAGTTTATTATTTCATACAGTTAATACTTAAATAAGAGCAATAAAAGAGGTACACAAAACTAGACTATGTTATAAGAAAGATTTTTAAAATATTAATCAAAAAATATTAAATAATACCTGGCAAAATCAATAAAACTGTTATTTAAAATATTTCCATATTACTTCTTGATTGGCGTACTCATTTGCAATTTTCTTCGCTTTCCTTAACCATCTTTTCACTGTATCTTAGAGAGAAGTCTGATTATAAGTGCCATTTTAACAACGAGTTTGCCGAACTGGATAAAATTTGCAATCCGGTTCTACAGAACCGGTGCGAACCAGCTGAATTCCATCACTGAGTATGTATTCGTTTATGCTCGTTTGTATTTATCAATTTTTATAGATTGGCACATCACAACTCGAGAACTATTATTACATTAGAACAGTGGTTTTCAACCACTGTGCCGCGGCAAACTAGTGTGCTGCCAAACTTTTGAAAGTGTGCCGCAAAAAATTAAGAATGAATTGTATGTAATTGTATGAATCATATATTAATAGTGAAACGTGCAGTCGAACCAGTGTACCAATTCCTATAAATAGATTATCATTAGAAAAATCTAACCCTCTAATTTCTGCGACAGCCAAAGTTTTTTGTCCTTATTCATAATTTAAAAATTAAGGAATAAAAATAAAAATTATAGTTTCTCTAAAAAGACAAAATCTACAGGTAGCGCTATAACTTAATAAAGGCTAAAGTACTAGATAAGCGCTGCACGCTATTTCAAATACTTTTTGACCTCTTCCCTGTAACTTCGTCATTATTCGTCACTCCAATCAAAACCACACAAAACACTAACATAGCAATCAAATAAAGCCGATCAGTTAATTTCGAACTATTTTCTACAGATTTCGTGACATAACCCGTAAATTTTCTGGTAATTTTGCTGATAAGATACAAGTGGAGGGATTCTGCGTGTATTGCTAGTATCAGGCAATATGGTTCTACTATTCAACAGGTCATATGTCAAACATTTATTTCGCGGAAAGGTTTTTTTTCGTGTAATGTTTATGTGCAACTTGTATTTAAAACATTTCCTTTGAAGATACGTAATGTTGTAATGTAGCTTGATTCCATTATCAAAATTTAAAGATTTGGTAGTGAAAATAAAGGATATATAGTAAAATCTGGAATTTGAATCAATTTCGTGATATTGCCATATTTAAAATCATTAGCATTTCCTTTTTCCTGTTATTTTGTGATATTTAAGCTTATGTTTTATTTAAAATTTAAATAAAAATAAAATTCACTATTTTAATTTGATATGTTTTATGCATACATGAGCTGCTGATCTAATCTGCAAGCATGCATATTCTCACTTGTCTCTGCAATTTAATCAGCACTCATGCAGAGGGGGTATCGAGAGACGACCCCCTGTGCATGAGCAGGGCCGGAAGAGAAATATTCAGTACCATGCTTCTACGGTTAATTAGCACGTAAAAAACAAACTGTTAGATGATGTCTGGATCCTGTGAATTCCAGGCACGGGAAATTTTACCTCATCATTCATCTTCTCTTGTCGACCCTGCTCATGCATATCCTCATTTGCCTCTGGCGATCAGATCGGTATATCTTATATAGATTATTGTAAACTTATTAATGTTTTCACATCATTATACTTGGATACCGTTCTCAGGAAAGTTCTAAACTTTTTAGGAAAAGTTTAGAACCTTCTTGTTTTGGCTATGCAAGAGCTACATCAAATAAGATCACTGGATAAAGCGGAACTTTTGTAAAATAATTGACCAACTATCCACTCGCATGCTCTCATATATCTCTGGTATAGAAGGTTGATGATATATGAAATCATTAGTAGGCCCTATACTGGCAAATTATCAATATTACATTAATTACAAAGAGAAGATTTTCGGCTATATTTTCTTAACAATGCCATCATATGTCAAAACATGATGGTGCTCAGATAAAACTTTTTAAAAATCCAATAAAATGAATGTTCTTGCTTCTTTTCTTTCTTGGTTTTTACAGAGCTTTCCATATTATATACTAAGGGGAGGGCATTCCAGTGTCCGCCACGGGTCGACCACATTCATAATGAGTTAGCCATCAGATAGGGCGGCCGGAAGGCCGCATATCTGATGGCTAACTCATTATGAATATGTATCGGAAGGCCGGATGGCCGCATTGACGTGCCATGCAGGAGAACTGGGGTTCGAGTCCCAGGTCCAGCGTCTCCTGAAAGATTTTTTTCAAGATTCTGAGCCCAGCCCGAAGATCCCCTTCCTACACTATCCAGTCCCTCTCCACGGGTGTGATGCAGCCGTGTTGGAACTGGCTCTGCCCCATAATAATCTCACTGATTTGAAAGGGTATAAAACAGACCAAAAAAGCCATCAGATGAAGAATGGGATTCAAAAGGCTTGGAGTGGAACATCTTGAAAAACTCTAGAGATGTGGAACGGGGGAAGTGAACGATGCTTTGTAAAAAAGTTAGAGCTTTGTTTTTTGTGTGCATTTTGTGAGTGTAACAGGATGGTTTTAAAGTTTTTAAGTGGAGTTTTCAGCAAAACTTTGTGTACGTCAAAAAATGTATATTGGAGCATATTCTATACAATATGTAGATAGTACCCTATATTGTGTCACACAGATGCAACATTAAAAATAGTTATATTAAAGAATAAGCAAATAAGTTGCATGGTAAAGCAGTCACTTACTATCTTGGAGGCAGTCATATGGTTGTGTTCTATTAGAGAGAACCTATATTGTGTCACACAGATGCAACATTAAAAATAGTTATATTAAAGAATAAGCAAATACGTTGCATGGTAAAGCAGTCACTTACTATCTTGGAGGCAGTCATATGGATGTGTGCTATTAGAGAGAACTGTCCTATGCACATTCACATATCCAGTAATTTTTCAATTTTTTTTTTTTTTTTTGACAAAAATATTTATCTGATTCTTTAATTAACTTGAATCAAAATGAAAATATTGATAAACTTAGTGATTCAGCTGATACCAGTTTCATGCATTCTGCATGTAATATATGCCATGTATTTTTATGTTGCATCTATATTATAACTGGATCAGGACCTTCCTAATCAAATATAATACAGAGATAAAAGTTAAAGTTTATTGAATCTAATGAATTATAGTATTTCAAAATCAAAATCATCTGCTGATTGCATTTAACACAACTATAGTCAGACCTCCATATTTCGAACTTCTATATATCGAAATTCTCCGTATATCAAAGCTTTTGTTAGTCCTGTGAAATTTCCATTGAAATTTGTTTCTATATATCGAAAAAAATTTCTATATATTGAAATTTTTAATTTCAGAGATGAGGGGAAAAGGGATACGGTAAGGAGTCTAGATTGGGTCTGGCTAGAAAAAGCCGACAAATAAACAAAACGGATGTGTCGATTTGTACTGTAGAGGGGGTTAATGTAAAATTCTAGGGCTGGTTTCGGTTTTGTATGTTACAATTAATTGGCTTAAAACCAAAATCAAAACTGAACTGAGAGATTTTAGTTAGTCTTTTTTCAGCTCTACTAAAATGTTTACCATATATCAAAGAGAAAGTCGTTGAGTGTGGCAGAAAAAGTGGAATTGCTAAAAGATATGCTGATGAGTGTGGAGTGAACTGAGAGATTTTAGTTAGTCTTTGTTCAGCTCTACTAAAATGTTTACCATATCAAAGAAACATTGTGCCATGTGCGCCCTCTTATGAGATAGTCGGAAGTGCACCTGCCACACGGTTAAATCTCTAATAGATAATATAACTATATTATATTTGATTTTCTGCTATATTTTTATACATAAACTACACAAACACACAAATACAAAGCACATAGAGGTAGTAGGGACATGTAGAGATAAGCAATTTGGTGTAATGAACCCATGACTGGAAACACAAAATGACAACACTACAGGGCTTCAAATAGGTTTCTCTCACAACAAACACCACTCAGTTTTAATTTGTTATCAGTTTTATTTGTTATTTGCAGCATTGTCACTGTGAAGCTGCAATGGAAATGGTGAAGTTACAGCATCTGCTCAAAATGAGTGTTACCTACCCCAGTGCAAGTATAGCAACACCACTGCATGTTTTGGCACACTTGCTCAAAAATTCCTGGCATGGTTTGGAATGCAATTCCCCTCACTGTGCTATTTTCCATCGAGGCTTGTTTCACTAAAGGTGGTCCGTTTAACAGTGTAGTGACAACACTGATCTGTTCCCTCTTTTGTCTGGCAACATTATTGTAGTCTCCCTCGTGTACGAATCCTGTGTGAGTTCTCCGTGTACCGTACTTGTATTCTGTTGAATAAAATCTTATATTATTAGGTATTTCATTACAATTTATTCAACAAAATACAATGTCTATCTAACCGATGTGTTGTGGATCCTTCTAAGCTGGAAATCTCCACTATTGGACTGTTATTATATAATGTCGTCACCTTCGTTGGATAAGCTCTTGCAACTGGATCGTCTTAGTATCGATCCGTATGAGACCGGTGCATCTACATTGTGGGATCACTGGCATATCAGTTTCCAGAACTTTATGATAGAAACAAATGTTCAAGGTGAGAATCGCTTGAAATTACTTATTAATTACGTGAACGCCAATGTATACTCTCTCATATCCGACTGCACCACTTACAAAGATGCTATCCTAACTCTACGCTCACTTTTCAAAAAACCTGTTAAAGAAGTCTACACCAAACATTGCCTAGCCACTCGTCGCCAGAAACAAAGCAAGACCATAGACCAATTCGTCCAATCTCTAAGGTCTTTGAGCAAAGACAGTAATTTTTACGGCAGTATCGGCCAGGTTTACAATGCGGAATACATCCGTGACACTTTCATCTCAGGTTTATCGCCGGCCTTTATCTATCAAAGGCTACTTGAGAAATTTAATCTGAGCTTAGACGAAGCGCTGAAACTAGCCCTCGTGCTAGAAGCCGCTCATGTTCAATTTGAATCCTATGTGCCTCCTCAAATCCCTGTTAACTCTGCCTCTACTCACCGAAACTCTACAACTCCATTTGAGGATCTTGAGAGCTCTGATGTTGTAGACAATCAACCTAACCTGGCTACCGCCGCCATTGCTGTTAAGAAATGCCTCTATTGCAGGTACCCCGCTCATGCAAGAACGAAATGCCCTGCCAAAAATGAGTTCTGTAATAACTGCCAGAAGAAAGGCCATTTCAGGAGGGTCTGCAGAATGAGAAACTTCACGAACCCCAAATCTAGGGCAACTTCAGCTGCTTCTGTGCGATATGTTCAAGTGCCGTTGATCCTCTTCAGGTCTATAGTGGAGAAATCCATCAATTCTGTCCCTGCTCAGGTGCTCGTTGATACTGGGAGCACCAAGAGTTTCGTAGACCTTACATTTGCCCAGAAAAATAGCCTTCACATATCTCCTGTTTCTGGGCAGGTGTTAATGGCCTCTTCCTCTTTGAAATCTTCCATTAAGGGCAAATGCACGGTACATTTAATGGTGGGAGATTTAGTTTATCCTGAGGCTAACCTACTGACTCTCTCAGAACTGTGAGCCGACATCATTATCGGCCACGACATTCTATCACTACATTCTGAAGTTACTTTCGCTTTTGGAGGGTCATACGAATCCCTACACGTGTGCTCTGTGGCTATTTCTCACATGCCTCCCGCTCATATTTTTACCTATTTGAGCAACGATGTTAAACCTTTCACTATCAAATCAATTTGACACTCGAGCTGATGCAGATTTTATCCGAAAGGAAATTGAAAGATTGAGGAAGGAAGGAGTTATCGAGGAAAGCTCCTCTCCCTGGAGTGGGCAGGCTTTGGTCATAAGCGGAATTCGAAGTAAACGGATGGTAATTGATTATTCTAGAACTATCAACTAATTTACCAATTTGGATGCTTTTCCCTGCCCAGAATAGATGATCTGGTCCAATCTATCTCTCAATATAAAGTGTTCAGCTCTATAGATCTTAAGCAAGCTTATCACCAAATACCTATTCCGGAGGAGGACAAACTCTATACGGCTTTTGAAGCTTGCGAAAAACTTTGGCAGTTTCACATGATAAGCTTCGGTTTGACTAACGGAGTGGCTGGATTCCAGCGATTTATCACACAAAGCTAATCAAGACTGAAGGCCTTAAAAACACCTTTGCCTATCTAGATGATGTGACCATTTGCGGTAGAAATCAAGTTGAGCATGACATAAACTTAACCTTTACCGCTCCTCACTTTAAAAAAAAATTCTTTTACCCACCCTCAAAAAAGAAATATGAAATATGATGCTCGATATTTGATATTTTGCCATAACTTTTTTACTTTTTAATTTTTTGGCACGAAAAAATTGGATTTTGTTGTCCATATACGGTATCCTGATATCGTTTTCTAATTTTGGATTAAGTACCAAAAGAAAAAAATAGACAGAGGTCAGAAGAGGGTTGCTTTGTTCTCATCCTGATGTAGTACTTGCAATATCTAGCAATTATGTAATTATTAAAAAATTATTATCAAAAGAATACGAAGATAAGTTTTTGAAAACAGTGTCAAAGAAGTAGTGAATTTTTAAAATTTTAATGGAAAGCTTTTGGTTTTGTACAGAAAATATGACTTTTAACGCAAAATAGAAAATTAAAGGTTGATAGCGAGGAATTAAATTAATAACATGTATAATTAAAAGCAATTTTGTAATAATTTATTTTTGTAATATTTTCATTTGATTACACAAATATTTTTAATTATCCTCTCTATATTTCTGAATTCTTACTCTAAAATTTGTAAGATTGTTGCGGGCCACATCACTTTTAAAAAAATTTTAAATATGATCTGGCCCGCGACAATCTTACAGACTCATTAAATGGCCCTTAATTAAAATGAGTTTGACATGCCTGATATAGATGATAAATCTGCGCGTGCGTGTCACTATTCGTTCGCCATCAAAACGCAAAATAAAATCTTATCTATATAATAATCGTTGAATCTATAAGATGCTAATCAGTATTTATTATCTGTATAATAATCGTTGAATCTATAAGCTGCTAATCAGTGTTTACCACTTATCACACATCTTGGAGGATACTGTGTTTATAAATTCTTGCAAAAGGTACATTGTTCCCCTTCTTCAAAAAATTTAAGTTTAGACAAGAATTTGGCATTGGATGTAGCATATAAATACATGAGAAATTTAGACAGAGGTCAGAAGAGGGTTGCTTTGTTCTCATCCTGATGTAGTACTTGCAATATCTATCAATTATGTAATTATTAAAAAATTATTATCGAAAGAATACGAAGATAAGTTTTTGAAAACACAGTGTCAAAGAAGTAGTACAATGAAACTTACTTTTCAGATATTGCTTGATAGAGAATACTTAAATTTTGATACCTGTTCAGAAGGGCATTCCCTAGAATTAGTTTTATAGCACATCTTAAAGTCCTCAACAAACACTTTCCTTAAAAATTATTGTGCTCAGAAAAATGATGTGATAAATGTTAACCGGGCACAAAAGAGGAAATTACAAACATTAAAAAATTAGTGACATTCAGATCATAAATATACACCTTACAAGTATTATATCATGTACTGTATATTTTAGCCTTCTATTGTGATTATGATATTTAATCAATGTATAAATCTATGAATATAAATAATGAAAAAAAATCTTTTATTTTTAACCGTAATTAATGATCATTATTTTTATTTGCCTTAATAGTATTACAGTAAAAGTTTTATAAACATTGTCTGTGTTTCACTCAAAAAGTTCTTTTGGTATACCGTTCTATTTTTCAAACAGGTATTCTATAATATATTTTACAGCCGTCTTTATTCTGTCTTTCGAAATTTCTGGGATGCAATTGTTAGGGCGCAAACATATACAATGCTACAAAAGCAGAGATTTGGAAAAATGTAGTCATGAAAAAAAGGTAAATTTAAAAATTCATTGTTCTACCAGTTTTTTTGTATATTTTATGCCCCTTTCCAATCTGGTTCTGACATTTAAGCCTATTCCCTGATAAATAAAAAAGTCAGAATTACGCCTTTTTTGTCTGTTAAATGCTTGCATCCTGTGATTACCATTTCTTTGCGAACAAGAGAGCGAGCGGCAACGTTAGAACTCTTCTGTGACGTCACACGATAAGTGAACAGTCCTTCCTTATCTAGGTGGTGGTGTCCGTACCCCAAAAAAATCCGGGATAAATAATGAAAAAAAATCTTTTATTTTTAACCATAATTAATGATCATTATTTTTATTTGCCTTAATAGTATTACAGTAAAAGTTTTATAAACATTTTCTGTGTTTCACTCAAAAAGTTCTTTTGGTATACCGTTCTATTTTTCAAACAGGTATTCTATAATATATTTTACAGCCGTCTTTATTCTGTCTTTCGAAATTTCTGGGATGCAATTGTTAGGGCGCAAACATATACAATGCTACAAAAGCAGAGATTTGGAAAAATGTAGTCATGAAAAAAAGGTAAATTTAAAAATTCATTGTTCTACCAGTTTTTTTGTATATTTTATGCCCCTTTCCAATCTGGTTCTGACATTTAAGCCTATTCCCTGATAAATAAAAAAGTCAGAATTACGCCTTTTTTGTCTGTTAAATGCTTGCATCCTGTGATTACCATTTCCTTGCGAACAAGAGAGCGAGCGGCAACGTTAGTCCTCTTCTGTGACGTCACACGATAAGTGAACAGACCTTCCTTATCTAGGTGGCGGTGTCCGTACCCCGAAAAACTCCGGTACCAGACCCGGGTCCTCTGGGTCCGTGGCACGCCGACAGCGTTACCACTCGGCCATCCGGCCGCCATATTAATATAATTATAATTCACGACCGTCTACAAACCGATCTCAGTTTAGTGTTCATGGTGTGGTTCTGCTGTGGTACGTGTGAGTTCAGCCTAAGTAGATATTCCATCCAATCTGTGTGGTTGGCTTAACCCTATAGACAAAATAAGTTGATTATAAAAATTTTCAGAGTCCTCCTGATTAGTCAACATACCAATCTGAAATCACGTGTCAAAATTAGAGTTGTATTTGTAGAAATTCTCACGAAGACTGTAGGCCATCATCGTTCTCCGAGCAACAACGATGACCACGCGTACAGTCGTCTGCTGTGGTACGTGTGAGTTCAGCCTAAGTAGATATTCCATCCAATCTGTGTGGTTGGCTTAACTATACTTCCCTCCCTATTCTCAGTCACAACAGACAAGTCCATTTGAAACTGTCTTGAATCTCGGTACAAGTACCTGACTTTACAATTGATCAACTTCCGGTGAGCTTAGCCCCTACGAGGTAGGTATAAAACTTTATGGAACCGACTGTACATTGATCATCTCAAAGACTAACAGATATAAACAGGCAAATAAAATGCGTAATGGGCAAAAAATATATAAAAATAAATTGGGTGCAAGAAGATTTCAAACCCAGATGGATTATATTTTTATTTGTAAATACTCTCAAAGAGCTCGCTGTTATTTTTCTATATTTACACTTTACAAAAATATTTGATTATATTTATTACTTGACAGATTCAGACATATAAAAATGAAATAAATATTTTCAATCGTATTTATGACATCACTACAATATCTGTTGGATGATAATTTTACATTAATTCAAAAAAATCTTTCATTTTAGCTTAATTGAATGGTTTTAGAATCGCCATGTACTGAGATCACACCTTGGAGCAAGCAAAACATCTTTTCTGTTTTTAAACCGTACGGTCTTTTGTAAGCGGTCAGAATGTCTAATGACGTCAATAAAGATTAAGTGGGATTCATGGTAGTGTGCCTCCATTTTCAAACGAGCAGCAAAAACAGGGCCAACGAGAGAATGATGATGTGGTAAAATTTCCCGGCTCGGGATTCACGAGGGGTCGCATATTAGCCTACAATTTGTTTTTACGCACCAATTATTAGGTAGAAAAACAGTATTGAAAATTAGAGTCCGAACGGGAGTAATAAATTTCCCCAACCTTATAACTCTAAAATTACTTGGCGTGCACATAAATTTTTTCCCTTGGGCCAGGCGACGTCTCTCAGCCTCTGGCGAAAAACTTTAGTCCCAGTGGAATATAGTGGAGTAGTTAGAAAATTCTGGAATTACTCCCAATTAATCTATTAATAGATTAAATTTTGAAATTAAATTATAAAATCACTCATCGATCACCGACATATTTTTTTATTGCTGGCGTAGCTGCAACGATTACTAGTTACAATAATAATAATAGCTTAATATAAAGTTTCCACGACCTAAAAAAGAAGTTTCCATTTTTTCTAGATTTTACGCAAGTACGTTTTAAAATGAAATTGAAAGCTGCCGCAATATGATATAACAAACATATGCTGATAAATTCTTATCAAAATTTTTATTAATGTAAATTGAATAAGATTTATTGTTATTTGTCTGAATTTCAATAGTGCTAATTTCAATGAATTAAACAAAATTTTTACAATACATTATAAATAAATCATTTTATGTAATATTTCTGACATACATTACAGTATTTAAAAAATAACAATAAAAACTTTTCGAAATATCGAGTAGGAGGAAGCTGTTGCTCTATATTTGCATTTTATAAGTACTGAAATGATTTATATATCATTTCATTATGATTAAGTTAGAAACTATGATTTATATATTAATGGCGATAGAACTATTTTCTTTATATAATATAGTGTGGTAGAGTAGACCAGAGCTAGAAGTAACATAGGTTAATTAATTGTAAGAGATGCCGGTACTCATTCATGAGTTGTTCAAATATCTTGATATTACGCTTGAATATACTGTATTTAGTATAGGTTGCCTTCGGATCATTATTTCTCAGTTAATTGACGCAAATGTAACTCAACGAGTCAATAAAAACGTTTTAAAAAGTAATATAAGAAAAAAATATTTTGATTTAAATGTTATAAATCTATTTCATTTGTTAGTACAGTAGTTGTTCCTTTGTAGCAGCCGTATAGTAATTTACAGGATAATAGTGTAAACTAGGGGTGGGCAACCTCCGGCCCGCGGAACATTATTTTATTATATGTAATACCAACGCTATGTATACTTACATATCTGTACCTTCTCTTTTTTAAATAAATATATTATCATCAATTGTTTTTGTTTTGGCCCGTGGCCCACCATAAATTTTTCTATACGGCCCCCACGAAAAAAAGGTTGCCCATCCCTGGTGTAAATAAATCTATCCTCGCGGTTGTGTTACATTTAATTGCGATATTATCTTCAAAACTAAAACAGTGGAACCTCGGGCTGATTGTAACATGAAGAATAGTAACAGGTTGTAATTGTCTAAATCAGGGCTGTCCAAAAGGCGGCCAGCCAAGCCATTTTATGCGGCCCGTGAGACTTTCACGATTTGTGATATAAGATTTCTTTTTAATCTTTTTTATTTGTTTTTATTTATTACTTATAATATTACTTTTTAATATTTTTCACTTTTATTTATTACTTTTTTTGATTAATAAAAAGAATTCTAAAATTGAATTATATTAACTCAATTAATTATTTTTTCTTAATTATTAGTAATTACAGGTAGGCCTCATTAGCGCGAATAATTGGTTCCACGAATTTCTCGCTCTAAGAATTCGCACTAATCGAAGTATTAACTCTATGGAAAATATGGTAATTGTTCAATACAGGTAGGCCTCGATTAGTACAAATAATTGGTTCCACGAATTTCTCGTTTTGTGAGATTCCGGCCATTAGCTAAGTTTCACGATGAATAACCTTAAACAAATCGAAGTATTAACTCTACGGAAAATATGGTAATTTGTTCTTGCTTTGTGTGAGATTCCGGCCATTAGCTAACTTCACAATGAATAACTCAAACAGTTAGTGTCCGGCCATTAGCTAACTTCACAATGAATAACTCTTAAACAGTTAGTTTAAGAGTTATTCAGTTAGTTAAATCAATGGTTTTCTATAGTTAGCGGGCGAGGCATGAATATCAGTGGCCCAGTGTTGAAGGCGAAGTCAGAGGAGATCGGTAGAAAGCTAATAATTAGGTGACCTATTTTAATAAAGCATTAAAATAGATACCTAATTATTATTTTTTTTGATATAATAAACATTAAATAGGTACCTAATTATTATTACTATTTTAATAAATCCTTAAAATAGGTATCTAATTATTATTTTTTTAATATTATTTATTTATCTACGAATTACATATTTTATTTTAGAATTTATTATTACTTGGTTTAATGATGACAGCTGGACCAAAATGGCTTAGTCCCATACGAATTACATATTTTATTTTAGAATTTATTACTACTTCATTTAATTGGGGCGAATTACATATTTTATTTTAGAATTTATTACTACTTCGTTTAATTGGGGAAGCCTGAGGCTGGATGGCCGAGTAGTAATGCTGTCGGCGTGCCACGCAGGACCCGGGTTCGCGTCCCGGGTCTGATCCCGGATTTTTTCGGGGTATTGGGCCCGGCCCGGTGATCCCCGTCCTTCACCATCCGGCCCCCTCCACGGGTGTGGGTGCAGCCTGTGGTTGGAACTTGCCCCGTCCTCTTAGTAATCTTTCTGATTGGAAAGGGGGCGTAAAATATGCAAAAAAAATGGGAAGCCGCTTAATTGGCCCCGCCCCCTTAGTAATCTTTCTGATTGGAAAGGGGGCGTAAAATATGCAAAAAAAAAATGGGAAGCCGTTTAATTGGGCCAAAATGGCTTAGTCCCAACGTGTCCCAATTAAGCAGAATTCACTGTATATGACCACGGTAGCCAAACTCGAGAGCCACATGCGGCTCTTTGCTGCTTTCAGTGTGGCTCCATACTATGAAAGTTGTTACGACACTGAGCGCAGTAAATATTTGTAGCTGAGTTTGGGGTTGGCAACACTAACCAACTTCGAAACGTTTAAGCTGGCAACATAGTAAGCTTGATTTTGTGTGTGTAGGCGCGGTGCCAGTACGTGTGTGTGTCGTCGGGAATCAATCTGTTCCCATCTGAGTTTTTGTAATACTTTTTCTACCTTAAACGGTCAGGATAGAACCGGAATAAAGGTCCATATTTATACAGTCCACTAGTTGTGTTGTTTTCTGAGCTGCGTCGAACAAAAGTCAATAGGTAATATGGAGCAAAACCTACTTCATTTTAAAAATTATATTTGAATTACGGATAAATAAAGATTTCACTATTCGTACGAATAACCATGAGAGTCACTGTACTTCATTTTAAAAAATATATTTATAATTTGTTCATTTAGTGTAAAAAGTAGTATGGATCTATACGAAATCAAGGCATGTAAAATATATAATAAACAATTTTTCGAAACCAATGTTAAGATTACCTAAACAAAACTGATGCGGCTCTCATTGACCCAGATAAAAACTGATTGCGGCTCTTAATTATTTGAGAATTCTCCTATATGGCTCGTAGGGACATGAAACTTGCCTACCCTTGATATATGATATACTGAATTACTCTGTGTTGAAACTACTATTAAATTTATTTAAAATGCCTTTTTTAATGAAAAAAAATAAATACAGTACTATATATGGAAACAGTAAAAATAAAAATATATAGGCCCTATTTGCTAGACTTCTAAATGAATTAAAAATGTCTCATGAATATGTTCTATCGATATTCTCTTGATAGCAGTTTATCTTGTTTAATAATTTATTTTTTTAATATTAAACATAAATGATTGGGAACTACAGTTTCCAAACTTCAATTCAAAATAGATCAATAAATTTTATTTTAATTCCAAATAGAAACATAACAAGAATGTTAAATTGAAATTATAATAACTTACATGTGATACATAAAATGCTATATGACAATAACTCCACAAATTAACATGACAAATTTATATACAGTATGTCTAAAAGGTCCAAAAGAGAAATATGAACAACATACTTTTATAGTAATATAAAAATATTATTTTATTTAATGTTAAAATAAAATACAGAATTGCGTTTATGAGGAGAATCGTTTTAAGATCTTTCGAATTTCAATCTCATCTTGTCCTGAGGCTTCCAATTCTTCTACTAATTCTAAAATTTCGTCCACATCCAAATCGCCTAATTCTGGATCTACTGTTACTATCAGTAAATCTGGACATTCTTCTTCTGGTGGTATCGGTTCCGGGAGTGGTAAGTCTGGTGGTAATTCTGGTATTGGAGGCTCAATTTCTAATGGGTGAATGAAAACATGATATTCTATAGGAGCATCTGAGTCTGAAGATTCAGGCGGAGGTGGAGGTATTCCAGTAATTACAATCCATCTTCGATAGGTTACCAGTCTGTTACCGCAATAGGTGAAAATCATTTCAGAATAGACTGTACGTATTATTTTATGCTTTATATGGTTATTTTATGCATTATTCTTTTATTACTTGCAGAAAATTTTCCTTTAAGATATAGTCACGCAGATGAACTACGACTTATCCACTTGAAGATGTTTTGAAGAACAAAACTGACCCAAAAAATTAATGCATATATCACTGTGGAAGGTTTGAGTAAACATAGAACATATGAAATTAAATTCTGCTCATCTCAGTCTTAGCACTCGCTTTGTAATACAAGATTTATTGACATGGAATTTTAATAATTTTTATAAAAAAATAAACAATGAGTTTTTATAATTTTAGTCCCATATATAATATAATTAGGTATATTGGACAAAAATATTTAGATGACACACATTCTGGAGATTCTAATGATTGTAATATGATGAAAAGAATGCTTCTGATGCAATAATTTATAAATTTATGACTAATTTGTGTAATGTGCAGCTTATGAGAAATGTGATTTGTTTGTGTTTTATCTCGTTTATGCACTAGATAATGCTTATGTACTACTAATCAGTTGCCTTAGTGAATTAAGAATTTTACATTCTTTGTAATAATTTTAAAGAGAGAACCCATATGTTATTTTTACCTACGGCCCAGATAAGATTTAACATGACCTTCTTCCTTCATAAACATATGGAGGCTTTACACTAATTTTCAATTGCTTCACTTCTCCTGAATGGATCTTGTCCTCCTTGGAAGTCGCATTCAGGAGAACAAAATTCCTTAACGCGACATCCAAGAAGAACAAGATCAACATTCCAAAGTGCTGATCTTTGTTATAGATCAGCACCTAGAAAAATGCTGATCTATAACAAAGACCACAAGAATCAACCTAGAAGAATTCAAATTGATTTATTTACCTTATCTGAATAAATCTTTGAAATTTTCAGCAATTTATCATTTTTTTATATACTAACAATTAGATAAATAACGGTAAATAATATCGTTTACTAGAATAACAGAAACCGAAGTAGACAATATCCGCATAATCCAGGTTTATTAATTTAGCTCTTGTTTGCACAAGTGTCTCCGATAAATATTTTCTGACAGAAGCAAAAATAATGATTTCTAGTACAGTATATAATAAAAATGGAATTCTATCATCTTTCAATTTATTCATTCTTAATTTGGATATAAACACAAAATAATCAAGAATAATTATGCACAAAATCATAAGAATTTAGATCGATAAATTAAAAAAAAAAACTATTAATATTTTTATAAAAACTTTTCTTTTAAAATTTTATTAAAACGAATTTTTCTGTTTACGATTTTACACTTGAGATATTATTATAATCATTTTATTTTGAATATAAATTGAAAAATATGATGGGTCCTAAATTTTCTGATTACCAAAATTTCTTTTTAAATAACATTTTAAAGATAAAAAATTTGAATGTACTGTATTGATAGAATTTGGATTATTTTTCATTGAACCTTATTGATTCTGCTTTCTATTCTATTATATTTTAATAATCTTATTTTGGTTTAGGGATTAAATAAATTTATTTTTAATTTTTAAATAAAACATGAAATTTTAGTATGACGAGCTCTAAAATTTGCAAAATTGAAAAAATGTTGCCAATAATACAAAAATATTGGTTAATTCTGTTGAAAAAAACAGCATTGTTACTTATATGCTTTCTTTTTATCAATAATTAAATAAAATACTAATGTAAACAACCTCAGGCTATAAAAAGGAGCGAGGCACTTTTATTATTTTTATGGTGGCCAGTCATTTCATGGGAAATCACATCCAAGCTTACTTTACTGTACTGCATATGGTATTGGGTGTAGTATGTCAACAAAATATCTGCAGACCAATTAAAGTAAAGTAGAAAATTTTACAGCTGTTTATGTACGAGAGTGAACAATTTTCATATATATTGGGTTTTTGGATATAAATTTGAAAATTTATAAAATATTAAAATAAAAATTATTGAAATGAAGGAAAAACAAATGAACCTAATACTTGCCTATTTTAATTCCTTGATATATTTTAATGAAAATTTTAATAATTTAAAATAATTTTAGCACCATCTCATAATTAAATCAAAGAGTGATTCCATCTATGAATTAATAATTAAACTAGAATTTATTAGCCAATTTATCTAAATAAAAAATGTGCCTCAGCCTGGGATTGAATCAGAGACCTTTGGGTTACCATCCAATGTCATAAATGCTAGACCACCAAAGTTAGGTAGCAAATTGATTCTTCAGATAATGATATTAATTTAGAATTACTTTTATCATCGACATCGGACTCAGTGGATAGATCTATTCCTAACTGGGCTTTCCTGCTACAGGTCCTCAATGGCACTAGCTAGGCAACATATAGACTGGCACAATCATTATAGCATCAACTAATTTTACCAAAATTCAAGGAAATTACTCCAAATGAACCTAATACTTGTCTAATTTTAATCCTTGATTTGTTTTAATGGAAATTTTAATTTCAATAATGGCACCACTCTTTGATTTAATCATTACTATATTTTTTTAATTATGACTAAAATTAGCACTAAAATTAGTTTAAATTATTTTAAATTTATTTTGAAAAAAAGGACTCACTAGAAAGTTGAAACTGCCATCACTTTTCAACATAATTTCTAGATATACGTTTATTTTTCACTATATAATGCCACAACTGCATGACCACTGCAAACACTTCTTTAGGAGTCTGTTTTGTCTACTGAAAAATAGCTGATGTAAGAGCGGAATGACTGGAAAATGTGAAATCATGAAGAGTGTCATTCAGCATTGGAAAAAGCCAAAAATCTGTAGAGACAAGATCAGATAAATAGGGAGCACGAGGAATGACTTCAAAATTGTTGTCATGCAACCTTGTGGTCATTTGTCAGCATTCACGGAATCCTTTTAGAGAAAACTTTCCATATTTTCAAGTCTTCATGCAGGATAGTATGCACAAATCTTACAGAAATGCCAATTGGCAATTTGGGAGGCTAGCTCTTCCACAATCAATCAGTGGTTCTCCATAACCATTTGCTTCACTCAAACAATCATGTTGTTGGACTGACTGATGCAAGGCCTAGGCATCTTTAGTTTGTTCTCACTGACGTTCGGCCTTCTATGATCTGCTGGATCCATTAATGCATATTTTCACATCAATTACACCATCACTTCATGTCTCACTTAACTGATGATGAATTTCAATGGACATCATTTTATGCAAATAGAGGAAATGAATAACAACACGCTATTCTTAAAATGTGAATATCAACATTTCAGTATCTGAAATACTTCTGCTGCCAACATATGCTACAATTTTTCTATAAGCCATATGCTTAGCTGCCATCTATCTCACCCAATCTTAACAAATGTTGACATCATTTAAAATATTTGTTAAGATGTCATGTTTCTAACTGTTTCCATTCTGGAGAAAATAATTAAGAGACTTTAGAACTTTAATGTACCTCAAATAAGTATAACCAATAGTTGAACAGAACCGAACATAAAAGAGACATCTGCTTCATAAAACTTCAGCAGCACTGTAAAGATGCATATGATAGAAATATCAACATATTATGGAAGAACACTAAAATCATAGATTATACAGATAGAAAAGAGTTTATAAGAAGAAGTGGGACATATTTAAACAAAACATAACTGAGAAAATTGTAAATATAAAAGGCATTAATTCATTACCTACAGCATAGGAGACAATAATTAAAGCCATAAAAAGATCTGTTAGGAGAGCACAAAAGTATAATTTCATTTAATTAAGGGTTAAATAAGAAATGATTATTTATGAAAATTATTTACAACAATTATATTTGATAAAATTTCATAATATACTTGTATAAATTTAAATTTATACAATTTTATATTATGAAATCATAAATCAGTGGTTCTTTTGATATGTTCAATTGTTGTATTCTATATATGTTTCTGAAGATAGACACTAAAGTCCAAAAAGTGCTTTAAATAAAGCCATTTAAGTAATTTGGGGTACTAGAAGCTTGTTTTATTTATAATTTGTTAAAATAAACATTCTAAGTTTTTATATCTGGTTTTATTAACTCAATATGAACTTGATAACAAAACTATTAAACCATTTTAAAAGGGTTTTTATAAATATAAAAAGGAAGCACACTAAATATAAGTAATCATAACATGATATGACAGAATACAATAATATTTTATTTTATATGTTTTCATTATAAGATACAAACAGCTATCCTACTTATTCTTGCCATAAAAAATCATTATCACAGTGAAAATTTCCATCAACTAAAACTGATATACAGTTTGAAACAATTACTGCTATACATACAATAGATCATCCTCTGGATGGAAGAAAGAATTCATCCATGCCATTAAAGATGACAAACGAGTGCTCTTTTTTTCTCCAATACTGGTCTGTACAGTTTATCTACAAGATTCTTTTCCTCTTTCTTCTCATTTTATCCTTCATTTTTCAAAAGATTAAAACTCTAAATATACAACTATCTTTTTCAATAAATGTAAATGAGTACAATAAATCCTCCTATATAGGTGGTAGCAGAATTCATTCATGCCATAAGAGATAGCTTAAAGAAAGTTTTCTTTTTTCTGCTAGTTAAAATATTATAATAAATATGATATTATTAAATAAAATATGAATTATTTTACCTACTTGTTATTGGTTCTTCAATTGGAGCAGCCATCCAGGTAAATGCCGAACTAGTTGGCTGAGCCACAGGATGCAATGGAACAGTAGGCTGAGGCTGTGGTGGTGGAGGTGGTGGTGGTGGTGGAGGAGGAGGAGGAGGAGGAGGAGGCAGGGGTGGAGGAGGACAAGACTAAAATTAAATAAAATTATCAACAAATTAAAGTTAATTCTATTATTCATAAATCAATTATTCTTAATGTAAATGATTTTCTTAATGATAATTTTAAAATTATTTAAAGTTAATATATTTTTAAATTAATTTTTAAAGTTAGATCAATAATATTTTGGAGAAGTTAAGCAAAATAAATATAAAATAAATCAAATATTTTGTGCGCTAAATAATTTACGAAGTTCTTTTTATTGATTTACTGTATGTCATATTTCAGTTGAATTTTTATAGTAGTAAATAAAAATTTTGATAATTTGTACTCTATTTATCATATAATCCGATAAAATGCTTTTCTGAATAATGTGAAAAGAATAATATTTATATATTCTGCTAAATTTTTTAACAATCTTGAGAAAGATTTAATAAAATGAATACAGTATGATCAAATACAGTGGGATATCAGGGATCTGGATTCGGAGAAAACATCATTAGAAGATTTCTTACACATATTAATTAACAATTAATAAGTGTTACAGATATATATTAATAGGTATAGTTAATATGTGTAAGAAAACTTACACATATTAATTAACAGTTAATATATGTAAGAAATATTACATATATATTAAGTGTTAATATACACAGTTAATATGTATTTATTAACTGGATGTATTAACAGTTGGTATAATAACACTATATTAGTGATACAGTAGGAATTTTCAAAAACATACTTGACAAATTTTTTGTGAAAACAGTAAAAAATTCATGCTATTGAGAATAACTTTAATGACGTAAATTTTAATCGCGCATCTAAAGTTATTCCCAAGTAACGTACAGAAAATAGTCGATTAATTCTTTCCTTAACTACTAATTTTATTCATATTACTGATATAGAATAAATTATATTCAGATATAAGTTTTTAAATTTATTAAAAGAAACACGACAATTCAATTAGTTGGTGAAAGTCATTATGAAATCTAATATTAAATAGTTCTGCAAAGTATATATGCCAAAGCAGATAGAAACATATGTGAAAACCAATTCACATAATATATATAATATTTAAAATTTAATAAACCATTTTCATTGGCATTTTTTGAATGAAGTTAATCTATAATAATTTTTTCATATTTTCTTATAAGCATATTTCTGTTATAAATAACATATGAATGTATATATATATATATACAGAATTGATAATCAAAATCCGGCAACCTCGGAACCTGAGGATTGCCAGATATTTGATGTATATATATATGCTGTATATGAAGAAACGGGCTGGATTAAAATTAAAAAAGGTGTTCGACAGGGCTGCATTCTTTCTCCAATCCTTTATAATGTTTACTCTGAGTGGATAATAAAAAAGGCGGTGGAACATAGGCCAGAAGGAATAAAAATAAATGGTATCCTATTAAACAACATCAGATATGCTGATAACACAGTGTTGATGGCGACCTCTGAAGCAGATCTACAAAAGTTGGTGTCGGCACTTGAAAAGGAGAGTAAGTTAATGGGCCTTAACATCAACACCAAGAAGACTAAAGTAATGTGCGTCAACAAGGTAAAGATTCCTTTGTCTATCTCATAACTATACATTGTAATGGAAGGAAACTGGAGAATGTGGACAGTTACGGTTATTTGGGAAAACACATATACTCTGACAACAACCAATCTAAAGAAATTAGAAGCAGAATAGCCCAAGCCAAGAAGAGGTTTGAGTTAATGAGAAACATCTTGTGTGAAAGAAAACTTAATATGAAACTTAGAATAAGGATATTAAA
>AYEL01081951.1:0-18603 GCA_000484575.1 Olivierus martensii | reverse complement strand
AATATGAAAAGGGCCCATGTCTAAAAATAAATAAAAGAACATAATTATAAAGTTTGAAGACAATGGAGATTTGGGTGTGGCACCTGGAAAGAGTCGATGGCCGATTTCCACATTTTTGTTTTTGGTGGATGAATTTTTCTAAATAAAAGCATACAAATTACGAAACTATGCATTAAATATAAATTGTCAGTAGTTCATTGCAAGCAAGCCATTCTGAAATTATCATCATGCTTTTGGAAAAGAAAGACCATGCTATTACCGGTAGTTATTTTACCAGAATAGCAGCAATATTCTGGTAAAATAACTAACATATTTTCATTGAGAGAATATTGTCATTTGTTATGAAAAGGGCCCATGACTAAAAATAAATAAAAGAACATAATTATAATGTTTGAAGACAATGGAGATTTGAGTGTGGCACCTGGAAAGAGTCGATGGCCGATTTCCATTGATTCGTTTGACGGAGTTGCTATTGATGTGGCTGCCAGTACAGGTATGAAGTAAAATTCTTTATCCCAAAAAGGACAAATCATGTGCCCATGTGGTGGCACATGATTTATCCTTTCTTTGGTCCACTGTTTGAAAAATGCTTTGGTCCATTTTATGTTGGTACCCCTACAAGATTCATATTATGCAACAGTTGAAATTGCGAGACTCGCATGAACAAATGGATTTTGTTCATTGGTTTTTGCCAATAATAGATATTGATGACATGTGGCCTGGGAATTTTCTATGGACTGTACTCCATATGTGACATTTTGGAGCATTTTTCATTAACAGATGTTAATGAAAATGCAGAATTCCTGCATATAGAATACATCGCATTTGCATGCTGTGTAGGAACCACCATTGTATTCGGTCTATGTGACTATATGGTGTGGATTCACTGCTAATCCCGGCTAAGGACGATGGAGATCGACTGGAGGACTCGACTTCATGATCATGATAAATGTTTTTGAGGGATGGGACTCAAGATTTGAACTGGGGTCCTCCAGAGTGGAGCAGAAGCATTGCCAATAATAGATATTGATGACATGTGGCCTGGGAATTTTCTATGGACTGTACTCCATATGTGACATTTTGGAGCATTTTTCATTAACAGATGTTAATGAAATTGCCAATAATAGATATTGATGACATGTGGCCTGGGAATTTTCTATGGACTGTACTCCATAAGTGACATTTTGGAGCATTTTTTATTAACAGGTGTTAATGAATATGCAGAATTCCTGCATATAGAATACATCGCATTTGCATGCTGTGTAGGAACCACCATTGTATTCAGTCTATGTGACTATATGGTGTGGATTCACTGCTAATCCCGGCTAAGGACGATGGAGATCGACGGGAGGACTCAACTTCATGATCATGATAAATGTTTTTGAGGGATGGGACTTAAGATTTGAACTAGGGTCCTCCAGAGTGGAAAGCAGAAGCGTTTCCACATAGCCAATGCAGCTGACAAAAATGGGTCTTTATTTATAAATGTTATTTATTTTATTTATACATATAAGCCATATTTTGAGGGGCCCTGCAGATATTCCAATCGGGCCCCGCACTAACTAGATCTGGCACTGGGTGTACATGTAGAGGTACTGCAAGGTAGCAACCAATAGCAGAAACGAGCACGTGACATTTCTTTATTTTATAATTTAGTAAATGTAAGAAAAATATTTCATAATAAAAAACATGAATTTTTATATTATTTATTGAAAAAAGAAACAATAAATTTGTTTTTATTTGCAGCAAGAAATTATTGCAAAATTTGAAAGTTTAATTTGAAGCAATTTCGATCCAAAACTGATATAACAAAGAAATGAATTGCAACCGAGATAAAACATCGGAAATTAAATACCGGGCTGCGAATTAAGCCCAATTAATTCGAACTCGGATAATCGGGAGCGTATCAGTATTTGCAGAGAGCAACACAATCTAAAATTACATTCAATTTAAATTAAATTTTTATCATTTATCGATTTAATATTTGTAAAAGGAAGGACTATACCAATGATTCTCAACCACTGGGCCGCCAAAACTTTGACGGTGTACCAGGAAAAATTAAGAATTAATTGTATGTATGCATATACAATTGTATGAATCATATATATTAATAGTGAAACGTGGTTGGCTGGATCTCTTTCGCAGTCGAACCACTGTACCGATTCCTATAAATAGGGTATCGTTATAAAAATCTAATCCTCGAATTTCTGCGACAGTCAAAAACATTTTGTTTTGGCTGTTTTGTTATTCATAAATTAAAAATTAAGGAATAAAAATTAAAATAAAATTATAGTTCCCCTAAAAAGACAAAATCCACAGGTGGCGTTATAAGTTAATAATGGCCGCCACTTAATGATCTTGTTACGAGTATGTCTGTCATTTGAATGTAATAAATAAGAATAAATACATAATCTGTTATAAAAATTCATTAGTAAATCTAAATTATTATTATGTAAAATATTTAGGTGTTCCGCCAAATTTAAAAATATTAAAATGTGTTCCTCAATAGAAAAAAAGTTGAGAACCACTGGGCTACACTGTACTTATTTATCATTTTGAGCCGTTTTAGATTAAGTATACAATACTGGTATATATTGTTTAAAATTGATTCTTGAAATTTGAAATTAAATTTTAATTTTAGAATATAAGCTCAAATAACAAATTATCTCAATCGCTAGAATGAAAACTAGCGAATGTCCAAATATATACCGTAAACTGGGATGACTTAGGCCCATTAGGGTGGTTTTGGCCCAATTTTGGAAACGTGTTCCTTTTTTAAATTTATCTCCAATTTTTAAATATGTAACAAAAAACAATAAAAATATAAATAAACAAATGTTTTTTATGACATCTTTAACAATTGGTGATAAATTTAAAACAGAAACACGTTTCTAAAATTGGGCCAAAGCCACCCTAACGGGCCTAAGTCACCCCAGTTTACGGTATATTTTTAGTTTATAATTATTGTAATATGCTTAAGGACTTTTCGAAACTTACCGAAGGGCATTTCTTTCCATTGTTACTTCCTCCACCATTGCATTTTCTTCCTCCTCTTGAAGGAGGTGCGAGAGGAATAGTCGCTAATTGCAATTCAAATACTGGTAATTGAAAGTTGTTGTTGTTGGTTTGTCTACGTTTTACTCTTCTCACTCTATGATCCAATTGGGAATTTTCTTTTTTATCATGCACTCTTCTAATTCTAGCAGCATTATCTAAGAAACATCTAAATGTCTAAATTATCAAAGTTTAATATATAAAAACATATTTTTAAATATTAAACCTTACCATGAAAAATACAAAAAAACGAGAACACTAAAAGAAATAATCCTACTAACTTCATTCTATACAGTAAATTGCATGCCGTTTCCAAAAGCCATTTTAAATTGGAGGGACGTGTCATTTAACCTCAGCTGGTAAAATATACACACAGTATTTTTATTTCTATTCATATATAAATTTATTTGTCTAATTTTAAGAAGGATCAACAAAAAATGCGATTATTTTAATTGCTCAAATTTAATTAGTTTAAACAATTAAAACAACTTTGTTTTATCAACTTTAAAAAATTGATAAGAAAAGTAACTTGGTAAATAAAAATTTAAAAGTGAATTTATAATTTTTCTAAAATAATTCTAATTATAAAAAAATAATAATAATAATTCACTTTTTAATTTTGAATTTTGTTGTTTCCACACTTCTGCTAATAAAATTAACACTATTTAGAAATTAAAATTTATTTTTAAATTGAAAAACTCAAGGGAAAAATATAAACTATAGTACTGCAATTAAAAAATGAACTGTAATTTATAATTCTACATATTACTTTCTGAAAAAAATTTTAATCTTCTATTTATATATATAAAAAATAACTTCTATTACAGCGAAAACAGTTTTATGTCTAGGAGATAAATTAGAACATATTTAACAAATAAGAAATGGAAGAACTAAACAAAAAATGAAACTTGAGACTTCTTTCATACATGATTTACTTGATAATTAAAAACTAACATAACACTTAAATTTTGATGATTATATTTTGTAGCGAATCAGACTTGAAAAAATTAAGTACAGAACTATAGAGACACTCTACCTAATTCAATCTATTATAATTGTGATTCTAAGTTAAATACCGTATTACTTCGAATTTAAGTCGCAGTAGGATTTTAAAATTGGAAAAAAATTAAAATAATTGTATAATAAGTATTGAAAAATAAGAAACATCTTTATTTACTTAAATAGCTACTAATATACATAATAAGCTACCTAATATATTGAGAATCTTCTTCAGATATATGATCACATTCGTTTTTTAAAAAAATAGAGACAAGATCTCCCAAATAGCTACCTAATATATTGAGAATCTTCTTCAGATATACTATCACATTCGTTTTTTAAAAAAATAGAGACAAGATCTCTTCTCCCAAATATGTTCTAATCAACTTTCATCAGTTCTGTTATCATCCATCATTCTTTTGTGCTCGATTAATAACATCCTTAGGAAAATTTTCCTTGGGTACAGTTTTTTGTTTAAAAATTATAAAAGATGGCAATTTGTTTCCATCAGTGGTTATAAAATAGCATTACAGTAATTCTTGATTTTTCTTATAATTAAAATATGGCCAGATACGACGCGATTCTACACAGCTGCTATTAAACAGCAACTGAATTAAATCGGAAAAGTACGTACGGGATACCACCGAAAAAATTTGGGGGAATAGTTTTGGGGAATGACAGTTCGGAAGAAATAAAGTTAAAATATTCGCTTTGAATTTAAGCCACACCCAAATTTTACGTCTTAAAAATTTAAATAAAAAGTGCGGCTTAAATTCGAAGTAATACGGTATTATCGATTTGTGATTTTTATTTTAAAAAAAATATTCAGTAGTACGAAATGAAAAATTTCAAGCTTTAAATCCAATTAATTAATAATTAAAAAAAACTAGAACAATATTGATATTAGCAAAAATCTTCTCTGCAGAACAATATCTGTATTAGGCTAAAACATAGGTTGCGTTCCAAACCTCAACAGTAAGTCATCAGTGATTAGTCTCTATTGACGTCAGAAATAACATCAGTATGTTTTTGGAACGACTTGCTAAGTGTGATGATAAGATGGCGGCTAACATTGGTTGTGAAGAAGACAATAATGAATGTTATAACTTCATTAGCGTCATTAGAAAGTACTAAAATTTATTTGCCAGTAAACAACAACGATGATAATGATTTATTACAATCTCTAACTTTTAAAATCATATCATCTAGTAGGAACTACTTTCCGCGACGTTGGATAAACGATGTAAACTGGTGTCAACACTCTCACCATCTTTTCTCCGCGATTACTGTGATGACCGTTTGATGAGCTCAACCCTGATTGGTTTGTTGAGCTTTGGAACGATTTGCTGAGATTTTTTACTCGTCACTGATTAGTCTGTTGAGGTTTGGAACGCACCCATACGTCATGTTTACATGTTTTTTGCTGACTCAGCGCATCATTCTTTATTATTCAATTGGATTGTACATACACCTAACAAACGATGACCACTCCGTATCCTTGATGTTAGAAACATTCGAAAAATTTTATCGCCACACGAGTATTTTCGTCCCATTATTTAGATTGAAGTGTTCAATCGGCAGTATTTATGAAGCGTCAATAACTACATAGGCTGGTTTATACAAATAATTTGGACCGGAATAATCCGAATTTTGCCTAAATCAAAAAACAAATTTTTAACAGATAAGATGGAAGAATAATAAATTATATTCGTCATCAAGATTCGTGTTGCGAATTAAACGAAAATGTTACATTGCGCAACACAAAACCAATTTATGTTAAATGAAAATTGATCTCTACGCGAGCGTGTCAAGTTGTTTGTAGCATTGTTTGTATAGAGAGGGTTTGTCAAGTTGGTGACAGAGCAAACATTTTTAATTACAAATGGCGAAGAGTCAAATTCGATGACTTGTTGATAAATGTGTTAATTTAAGGAAGATTTTTTTTTCTAACTGATAAACGCCAAAATTCCTACAGTGGTTGTTTTCTTTTGCATTAATTTCAAATTCAATTCTTGTTGAACTAAAATTTAATTTAATAAATTGTGTTTTTTTGTCTAATTTGAATTTTTACTGTTACTTTTTATTGTATTATCCGATGGAAAATTATTCGAAATAGTTTATTTTTTTAATTGGTTCTTAACAACTCACGCAGAAAATTACAATGAAAGGAATCAAATGCAACTAAGAATCAAAAAAATAATAATAATAGATTTCGAAGCAGGATTATTAATTTTAAAATGCTTAAATGAGTTATCAGAAGTTGATGATGTTCGCTCAAAGAAATAAAGATTAATGTTTATTTTTATATAATTTAAAAAATACAGATTTGTGTGCGTGTATTGATATATTTTTTTTTAAACCGAAAAGAGATATTTAAGATTAAGATATTAAATATTGTTCAACATCAGTTTTGGCATCAAAAGTTGGGGTCCTTAAGGCCCTTTTATAAGCCCTAGTGACCCCAATTTTTTATTTATTCTATAACATTAAGTATCACTAAATGAGGATAAGTGTTAAAGTAAGGGGCACCCTGCATTACTCCTGTAGAATTTACAGAATAATAAACTTAGCCAAAACAATTAATATGGATTATGATACACAATATTCTTCAGCATCAATTTATGCTTATCCTTGTCATATTTTTTTTATAGGATCTTTTATTTTAAAGGGAGTTTTATGTTGATTTTATAAATAAGTCAAACCTATTCTATATGTATCATTATAATCATGACATACTACATATCTCAATCGAAAATTATGTAATTCTTGTCTTTATCACTTAATTCGTTCCTATTCATGACATACTACATATCTCAATCGAAAATTATGTAATTCTTGTCTTTATCACTTAATTCGTTCCTAGAGCGAGCTCGTTAAGTAAGCACTATTAAATTAAGACTCAATCTTCCATAGACACAATGTTAAAACCTCAAGTTCCATTTTCGACAAGGAAATTTGAATATAATAAAAGTAAGTAAATGCTAACAGAATCAATAGTATATGATTAAACAATGATTTATTTATATAAATATAATAAATGAAAATAGAGCCTTAAATCTTCTTAATAATAAAAAATTATAATAATAAAAAGAAATTATTTATGTCATATTAACGTTAAAGAACTATTATTCTTTATTATTATTGATAGATAAATATGTGAGCTTTAATGAAGATGAACTACTATCTTGGGCACAACCCGGAACTAGAAGTTATTTATATTATACGTTGATAAAACTAGAAGATGCTCTACTTCCGCTTCTTGGCCGCCATTTAAAATTTTCCGATTTAGAAGCAGACAACGCAGTTTCTGCTACAAAACCAATTGTACTGTATTGTATAGCTATATATGTGAGTTTAAATGCCTTTTTATGAATGTTTAGGATTTATTTATTACAATTAATGTTCGTATTTTCGTTTTTTTTGATACTTCATATTTGAAAAAAACTCGTAAATCCAGGCCGAGAACTACCTGTATAAATATTATCAGGTTTTTAGTATATGAAGTCTCTTATTTAATACCTCTTTTCGTTGATGATAAATTGATTTTTCATGTCTCAAACTCTAATTACTCTATCATAAACCAAAAACAAGAATAGGCGGCTGGATGGCCGAGTGGTAACGCGTTGGCGTGCCACGCAGTAGGACCCGGGTTTGGTCCTGGATTTTTTCGGGGTACTGGGCCAGGGTCGGTGATCTCCGTCTTTCACCATCCGGCCCCCTCCACTGATGGGGACAGCCCGTGGTTGGAACTGGCCCCGCCCCTTAGTAATTTCCCTGATTGGAAAGGGGCATAAAATATTAAAAAAAAACAAAAACAGATTGGCAGTGTGGAAACGCTTCGGCTTTCCACTCTGCAGACCCGAGTTCGAGTCGTGGGCCGACCCCCATGAAAATATTTATCCTGGGAACCGGGTTCGGCCCGTCGATTTTCGTCCTCCACAATCCGGCTGATCTCTCCGCAGGAGTGGGCAGCCTGTGGAAGGACTTGTTTCGCCCCTCCACTTAGTATTCTCCCAGAATAGAAAGTGGAGTCATCTGTTGACAAAAACCAAAAACAAGAAAATGAAACTTATTGTAATCCTTCCCTCATTGACAAGACTATTCGATAAATACTTACTTCTTATTGGTTGAAAACGAAGGGAAACTCTTAAGTGTACAGACTATAATCGCATTTAAATATTGCCCGGCACTGACTGCTGATATATAAATATCATAATTTCATTTGCTACAATAATTACTTTATATCCAAATAAGAATTGACACATAAATCAATTAAAAACTATATCACTAATATAAAGTCAAGAAAATAATTTTTTTATTGTAATTTTCAAGTAAATGCAAAAAATAATTTTAAATTACACATTTTATGTTTCGTTATTAGTATATTCATATACATAAATCATTAATATCATTTTATAAAAAGAAAAGGGAAAAAATAAATTTTAAGTCTTCTATTTAATCCTTCCTAGATTTCTCGATATTTCTTGTATAATATTAGGATTGCAAGAACCTTCTATATCAGTTACTAAACTTATAATTTCTTCAATATCTATTTGATCTTCCATTTCTGCTGGTATATGGACAACGATTTCCGGACACTGAGATTCTGGAGCTGGTGGTGGTGGAGGTGGAGGAGGTGGAGGTGGAGGTGGTGGTGGTGGAGGAGGACACGGAGGTGGCGGAGGAGGAGGACACGGAGGTGGTGGAGGAGGAGGACACGGCAGTGGTGGCGGCTGAAATTATGGTTAATAATGGTTTTGAATTAGAGTAATTAATCAAACCTAGTTCTCGTAGTTACGCGATAAGTGGTTTCTGGAACGATTGCATAAACTGAAAATATGCAAAAAAGAGAACTTTTTTTAACATGAATTTCAATGTAGATCGTTCCAGAAAATCTCCTCACTTTTCTAGATCGTACAATCCTTATCAATCTCAATTGAAGTTACATGCTATCAGACAAAGCAGTCGTTGGTTATTGCTCTAGCTACTATTGGTTAACCCACACTAAACTATAATAGAACTACTAACAAAGAGCAACTCAAAGTTATAAGGGAGACGAAAATATAAATTAAACTTGCTGTTGCATACATAATAATGCATTGACTAAACTACACCGTTTCTATGCTAGACAGAACGAAGTAACGATATCAAAACATTGAATTATTTCTTTTGTTTTATGCTTTTTTCAGATTCTTATTATATATGAATCTTATATTCCATAGGCATAATGTTACCTAGTTCCATATTATAAGATATAGGCGCAATATAGACGTGATTATGGCTTCATTCATCTTACATTTTGCAATTTTGTGTATAAACCCAATAGATTTTAAAAATTTTATTTCTATCTTGTGATAGTACCAGATTTATCATTTGCAATGTGAATTGTAAATTTTATTTTTCCAAATCGCGTATCTCTAAGAAGTGAGGTATAACTTATTCTTTAAATGGTTACCTCCGAGAATACGTAAATAGAGAACGTGTAAAACGAGAACTAAGAGTAAATAATTGAGCATTGAAACCCGCTTGAAAACATTTGTTAATTTTTCGAAATTTCCCTATTACTTGTTAAATAATTTGCAAATGATAAATAATTAGGAATAATAAAATATTATGATTTTAATCAGATAAATTTACTAAATAACGTTCTTTGCATAGAAAATATTACAATATTTTAACTTGTTTATTTTATATCTCGATAAGGAAACTATAATATTCATTATATAAAACTTCAATAAGCAATCGTAAATAACCGCTAGTAGAATATTTTTGAATTTAATTTTAATAATTACAGTACAGTATTTATAAATTTGAAAGGTATATTTTAGTTAAGGTATTGCTAATAAGCAATCGTAAATAACCGCTAGTAGAATATTTTTGAATTTAATTTTAATAATTACAGTACAGTACAGTATTTATAAATTTGAAAGGTATATTTTAGTTAAGGTATCGCCATCTAGATTTAACAATTGAATTATAATTTTTGACTATTTTTCCGAAATTAAAAATTTTCTTGACATTGGCGTCAAACCAAGATTTTGGAATTATTCTAATGCCTCAACTGGACAGATGAAATTCATTTTTTAAACAATAAAGAAAATTATGAAAAATTTGACAATCTCTGAATAGTCATATTATTATGCCAACCGATTCTTAAAACTTTCTCAGCTCATTCCTGATAATAATTAAATTCAATATATAATATACTTACTGGAGATGACGGAGAGCAACTTCCACCTCCATTAGGCTTACTTCCTTCCACAGGTATTGCTATTACAGGTAAAGCGATTGTTTGCCCACCGTTACCTTGATTGTTGCTGGGACACGATTGTCTTCGTTTCAATCTTTGAATTCTGTGATCAAATTCATTCAAATGCTTTCCATTTTCTATATTTCGACGTTTAATCTTTCGAACTTTAAAACATATATAATTAATATTCATTCATGGAATAAGGTATTCATAAAATTATCCATCCTGTACAATGCTTCACATCAGGGCCGGCTCTAGGCGGTAAGCAAGGTAGGCTACTGCCTACGGCGGCAAAATTTAGGAGCGGCATTTTTAAAGGTTTTTTGAAGCTTAGAGGCGGCATTTTTGGGTTTGTCTACGGCGGTAAAAACGCTAGGGCCGGCCCTGTTCACATATAGAAACAAGAATATTAACAGAAAGCACTAATGCCCTACTTTTACGGCCTGGAAATGAGATATAGCATATAGTTGAAAATAAAATTTTACTTAAAAGAAAAAAATATTTTGTTTCTTTTAGATTTCTCTCTTATAGACTTTTATTTATAACTTTTTCAGTTTTTAAGTTAATATTTTATTTATATGCCATATTACTATAATATTTACTGATTTTTGATGTTAAAAATTAAATTATATAAATTATCAAATTTAATTCGAAATTCCGTTCCATATTCTGTTTACTGAGCAGTACATTGATGTAGGTCAGATAAATATATGAACGAAAGCGTTTCTATGTTAAACTGATTGTTTCTATACATGATATTAGATTTTTTTTAATTTCATAAAAATTTATGATATATTGAAGTTTTTAAGAATCTATAAAAATATAGTAATGAATATATGATCATAAAACTTTATTTAAAACTTACCATTTTCAATGAAGCAGAAGCAAAGCAAGAAACTAAATGTGGGAATGATAATTTTATTAATTAACATATTATAATTAATTGAAAATCAATGCCTTGAGTCAATTATATTATATTATTTGTAATCCTAAAAGTATTTTACGATTAAATATCTACTCTATTACTCAAAGAAAATCATAATCGTCTATTTAGATTTGAAAATAAATTTAGAAATGGAAAATAAACAACTTTGAATTATCGTCCAATGCAATATTTCCTATACTATTATGTTGATTCAACTGTTCTTCATTTCTAAATAAAACGATTCAGGTTGTTTGAGATTGTACTTCTAAAATTAAACCGTTTGGCCATTTATTTTTAATGATTTTCTAAATCAGTTTCCATTTTGTCTGTTTTATGACCTAGAAAGCTGAAATTTGTAGAAGTTATGGAGGGACAATTGAACTGGTTCAGAAAAAATATGATAAGCCGAAATCTCATTCTAAATGGTAAAAAAATGGGGAAACTAAATTTCCAATGCTTATTTTAGGTCTTAAAAATCATTATTTTTCGACTATTTGAACATTTCATGCTGAGAAAAATATGTCTTCACATATTAATAGAAAAATGTATACTCGAAAGAGGCTCACAAAAGTGGCGGCCCCAAAGTTCACAGATTTTTTAATGTTATTTTTGTCAACAGATGAAGCCACTTTCCACTGAGTAAGAGTACTAAGTGGCGGGGCAAAACAAGTGCTTTCCCCTGCGGAGGGGTCAGCCGGATTGTGGAGGACGGGGATCGACGGACCGGGCCCGGACCCCATGATAAATATTTTCAAGGGGTGGGACCGAGACTCAAACCTGGGTCCTCCAGAGTGGAAAGCCGAAGCGTTTCCACGCGGCCAATCCGGCTGACAATTTTTTAATGTTAATTCTATTATGATGAAAATCAATATATGGAAGTTTTTAGGATTTACAGAATAGAAATTTGTAAACCGCAAAAATTATAAAAGATAGATAGATAAAACATGAAAAGATTGTTTTTAATTCAAAATGGCGAATCTAATATGGCGGCCTGAAATTCAACGACTATTTTAATTTAATCCGAATTTTTGTATTGTCAGTCGGATAAGAATTTTGGATTAAAGACTAGGAATCTGATGATATGGTGGCCTGAAATTCAATGGATATTTTATTTAGTTCAATTTTATTGTTATCGGCCGGATTGACTATCTGAATTATTTCCAGATAGAATTCGAATTTATAAATTCCACGAATGGATCGGAATTCGAATTCGGGTCCATTCGTGGAATTTTGAGAAAGAAAGAATTAAATAGTCTCAACCAGTGCTTTTCATTGCTCTTCTGAATAATCTGCCATCCTTTAATGTAAGAGGATTATGACAGTCGGCCGGATAAATTTGGCGGCCAGATGGCCGAGTGGTAACGCTGTCGGCATGCCACACAGGAGGACCCGGGTCTGGTATCTCCTGAAAAGTTTTTCGGGGTGCTGGACTCGGAGCGGCGATTCCCGTCCTTCACTATCCGGGCCCTCCATGAGTGTGGATACAGCCCGTGGTTGGAACTGACACCACTCCTTAGTAATCTCATTGATTGGAAAGGAGCGTAAAATATGCAAAAAGAATACCCTTAATTTGATCACTTAGTAATCAACAGTTCGAAAAATATTGAAAGTTGTTCATTTGTTGAAAAAAGATTCAGCGATCATTTTGCTATAAATATTTGCATCGCTTGAAGAGATGTAGCTTATCTATCGCTGTAGTAAACAGGCTTATATACTCGTTTAGCTATAAAATTTGAATCTATGGGAATAGTTCTTACAAGTCGGCCGGATTGGCCGCGTAGAAACGCTTCGGCTTTCTACTCTGGAGGGTCCAGGCCTGGTCCAATGATCCCCGTCCTCCACAATCCGGCTGTCCCCTCCGCAGGGATGGGCAGCCTGTGGAAGGGCTTGTTTCCCCGCACATAGTATTCTACCTGAATGGAGTGTGGCGTCATCTGTTGACAAAAACCATAGTATTCTACCTGAATGGAGTGTGGCGTCATCTGTTGACAAAAAACCTAACCTAATCTAGATATAGTATTCTACCTGAATGGAGTGTGGCGTCATCTGTTGACAAAAAAAGCGGCCGGATGGCCAAGTATTCTACCTGAATGGAGTGTGGCGTCATCTGTTGACAAAAAAAATAGTTCTTACAATAGTTTATAGTTCTTACAATTGAAAAATATAATAAATTTCGAGTTTTATTCACATTAGTTTTAAAATTAATGTTTTATGTTAAAAATAATCACATCATAATATGCATCATATTATAGATGATTAATTAAATTGTAAATTTGACTACTTAAAAATTATTATACATGCGTTGGAAATTAAATAGTGATCACAGCAGTGCTGGAGAGGATTGGTGACATGTGCGATCTGATTGTTTTGGTACATACAAGGTCTAACCTTCCCTTCCCATCATTGTAAAGAGTATTGCCTTTCCACTTACTGCAGGCTCACATTGACATCACACAGTCTGTGCAGAGCAGATCGGTAGAGAAAAGTGTTTTCCAAGTTGGAGGAGTGTTCTTGGATTAAATTGAAACTGCGAGGGGTCATGCCACAAAGCAGCGACTTGTGCTATCAGGGACTTGCTAAGGTGCTGATCAATGGCATATTTAACGGCGGGCGCACCGGACCAGATGAAATAGAAGTTCCTAAACCTTCTAGAAAAGAAATAATGGCTGCATTTGAAACGACAATATTTTTTTATCGCTCAATAAATGCGAACATTTTTGCAAGGAATCTACATTGAAATTAGTTCTTCAGCAGGATATTCGAATTTACATCTGATAATTAAATACAATATTCTAAATTATTCTTAATTATTTTGTTTAATAAAAAAAATGCATGTTTTGTCCATCTTATTTTTCATTTATCTATTACATGCAGTGGAATTTTAATACATTAATATACTGTATACTTATATATATTTTTAAACATTAAAAAAAATTCATTTGTATATTTTTCCCAAAACTTTTTTCAAATCATTTAAGTTGGAGTTTTACAAACCGTGAGCCACCATTGCTGCTATCAGGGGCCGCGAAAAAGGCGATACGGACAAAATATCACTTAACTACTACACTACATTAGAAAAAATTCAGGTTTCTATATAACGAAGTTTCAATATATCGAAATTTTTCTAAGATATCTTCAATTTCGATATATGGAGGTCCCACTGTATATATACTGTATATTTATGTGGTGATGTCGATGTCTTCCCACATTTATGGATTGATACAAATTAATAAAAAACGTCAGAGAGTAAATGAACACTTCATTATAAATCAAAATCAAAACCAAAACTAAAGTACAAAGTATACGGCGACCAACAACTCAGATTGCCAACTGAACAAAAAAAATAAAATACAAATAATTAATAATTAAAATAATTATACTTCATTATACCATATATATATATAGGTAACGGTTAAGTAATTTTCAATTTTACATATTTTCAAAAAGTTGAAAAATTATCAAGATTAGATCAAATACAATAAAATCTGATTAATTTGATATCGGTTTATACGAAATAAAGAACTCTACTGTATTATCTCGAGATTATTAAGACAATTAAAACTTGATTATTTTTTATTGTCTCAATAATGGATAATTCCAAGTATAGTAAACCCTAGCCGAGCGCGGGGGTTACGTCATCAATACACTGTGCGCACGACAAAATCAGGTTCCGCACCTAAAACCTCCATATCAGAAACAGAAGAAGAAGAAGAAGAATCAGGTTCCGCAAAATTAACTTTCTATAGAAAAAATGTGTTAGGTATAGTTCAAATTAAGAAAGTATTGTATGTATAATTTAAACAAACCTAAATATTGTGTTAATTAAAAGGGGAAAATGAAACAAATGTTAATTGAAAAAATTTTTATTACTGCTTAATAAGTACGTACATGATACAATTATTTTTTTAAAAAGCTGGTATTTTTTGCTTGGGACAATGTCTGACGCAACTCTTTAAATGTTTCGCGGTAAGGAGCGCAAAGTTTTTCAATGCCTCTCATAAAGTGTTGTGCTTGATTCCATTATAGCTCTTGCAAGCGATGAAACACGTATCATTTTTCAGTTTATCTAAAATATCAATTTTTTGAGATAATGTCAAAACTTTGTGTCTTTTTTTGCTACTTTATCAGCTTCATTCTTCCTCTTACAAGGGGAGGTTCAGACATTCGGGTCACCAATTTGTTTGAAATTGCGCATACTTGTAGTCGCCCCCTAGGACAATATAATGTGTGAGCAATAAAGTACACAACTCATGCATTGTCGAGAAAATCGCACGAGAAGTTTCGTATTAAGTTCATATATTCTAAAATTTAATTATCTTTCGAATGTCTCACAAGGGAGGTTCAGACATTATTCGGACTAGACCAGATGCAATTCGGTCCGCGTAATATTCCGAGCGCTGAATTAAGAGGAGAGAAAAGAAAGATATTCGAAAAATAAAAATGGAAGAAATTTAGGAAAGAAAGGCAAATCCGTGTCCCGTCTTGTCGGTAGTAGTCCGACAAGAACTAGGGAACGAAGAGAAAGAATAATGGAGGAATGAACTAGATTTCCTTTACTATCTCCTTGGGATGATCTCTGACGTAAAATAGTTCTCTCGAACGAAATATATTAATATTGTAATTTATTTCCTGTTTATTTTAAATAAACGTATGTTATTCGTTTTAGGCGCGGTTTCCACTGTACGATTTCGTCCAGCACGACGCCGTCCAGTAGCTTCCGATTTCGGACAGCAAAACGTTTACGTGCTCACATTGGCCGTATAATGGATCCGTAACTTTTAAAACGTCATGTCGAAGTAGCCAATAACGAATGTTGTAAAAATAAACCAATCAAATACGTCGAAACAAAAAGTTTATTTCAAGATGGAGAAAGGTTGTTTTATCTATTTCGATCAAATCTATGATTTTGATAAATATAATGTTTAATTTAACACTTTTGGAAGAAAGATACAATCATATAGTGATGAGTAGTGGTGGATAATACAAGCTTTGTTATTCTAAAACTAAATAATATTTTAAAGCAATATATAATATATAAGCATATATTAAAGCAAGAATGAACACGTGCACAAGACCAATTCGATTAGCTGTACTGTATTCTGTTCATGAACTTACCATCTTGTTTAAATTGGTACGTTATTCTATCCCAAGTATTATATTTTAATATTTTGTCGTGATATTCTTTTCGGGATTTGTCGTAAAGACAAACGTTTTTACTAACCAAATTTATAAGTATTCCGTCGTTTACCGCCATGTTTTTCAAAGCTCTCGTTTACAACAAAGTAGTTACTTATTGGCTATCGAATCGGTGATGTCAATCCGTAAGTATCCGTATCCAGCATAAAGAAGGATAGAGGTCTATTCTACTTATTGGCTATCGAATCGGTGACGTCAATCCGTAAGTATCCGTATCCAGCATAAAGAAGGATAGAGGTCTCGTAAACGGGTCATTGCTAGGATACCGGCTTATACGGATCCGTTTTGCTGGACGAAATCGTACAGTGAAACCGCGCCTTATATGCATTTCCAAATCCAGTTTCCTATTCTGGATCACTGCGTCACTTACTCACGACCTTATTCGAAAATACGCTAAAATTTATCGATGCACATTTTTATATTGACCATCCGCCAATTTTCAGATTAATATTGCAGATAATAATACCCGACATAAGTAAATTCGGAAATACCTAACTTCTCATCCTATCCCTTCGCCCACTCCTGTATCCATAATGACAACAGTCAATATTGCAGATAATAATACCCGACATAAGTAAATTCGGAAATACCTAACTTCTCATCCAATCCCTTCGCCCACTCCTGTATCCATAATGACAACAGTCGCGTTAATCGTAACATAAAGGTCTGTGCTTGCGCGAGCTTGTAAGAACGTGTTTTATGTGCAGAAACGTCACACGAGGCGATCGGTACGAACATTTTTTAATTAAAAGCAGTACAGGTAAAGAATTTAATGAAATATTTACAGTATTTTATACTGTAAATATTTCATTTTCCGATTTGTTGATGACCAGTCTTTAAATAAAATTACATATAAACTTTTATAATTTACTGTTTTCTTGGTAATAAAGAGCCAGTTAAGAACCTAATATATTTTGTACCTGAAATTAGATTTGGGAATCTGTAGGCACTCTGACTTGCGTAATTTTCGAGTTAACTTACGTTTCCTGGTCCCATCTATTACATAACTCCGGGCTATTACTGTATTTAAAATTAAATTACATACAGTATATCATAAAATTGGATTTTAATAGCGATAAATATCGGATATATCCAGTTACTGATTATAAAAGTTCTAGTTATAATAGAAAACAATAATCTGTTCGATAAAAAAAATGTAAAATATAATTCCATTAAACATTTTGGATTATGGCACTTTGCTGTTGATGTGAATACAAAAAAAATATTTATATACAATAATAATAATTCCATTAAACATTTTGGATTATGGCACTTTGCTGTTGATGTGAATACAAAAAAATATTTATATAGGCCTACAATAGTGTCTCCCTAATCCAACACATATGGTTTCGGGGCTTGTCGAATTTCAGAGATTTGTCGGATTATTGGATATTCAGTGAATAAAATGAAATTACACAAACGAATACGCTCAGTTTATTAAGTCTTTCCTATAACTGGTCTTGCTATTCAAATCTTTCACAAATCCCTGAATTTTATCCTGATGTTTTTTTAATGTCATAAATGGTGGCTCGTCAAATACTATAAAACGAAGCCAAATCACTAAACTTTTTTCCCAAATCAAGTTTCTTAATTATTTCTGCCTTTTGGATCACAGTCAATATCTTGTGTTTTCGTTTTTCACTTTTTCCGATTTATAACAAGATAAATAACAAATACTGATACAGTAAAAACACTGCTTTACAGTAAACAGTGTACTGAATGTAAAAATTAGTCCGATTATAACGCCTGCGCAACGAACGAATAGCGACTAACAATTTCTTTACGTCAGTTTCTCTTCTCACAGACGAACAAGTTGCAACATGTAAATTTCTCGTAGGCAGCGCGACAGTTCGCAGATTTTCGGACTACAGAGACTCAACTGTATACATATTAAATAATGTAATTTTAAATTCAAATAATCCTAATTAATCTGCCATATTTAATCCTTTGAATCTTTAACGGAATTTTAATAATTTGAATTAATTTTAGCGCCATCTCGTGATTAGAATAATTATTATATTTTTAAATCAATGAGTGGCGCCATCTATTAATTAATAATTAAACTAGAATTTTAACCTAATTTATCTGAAGAAAAAATCGCCTCCACCCGAGATCGTACCGGAGGCCTTCGGGCTACCATCCCGACGTCATACTGCTTTTTTTCTTTTATTTTTTTTTT
>AYEL01081950.1:0-32981 GCA_000484575.1 Olivierus martensii | reverse complement strand
ATGCTCTGTAGTTCGCCACTCGACCGTCCGAGTCCCTGCGGATCCGGGATTAAGAATTGGTCCGACGTATGCCCTGCGTGAGGTACGAGTCCTCTATAAGGGTCCCAATCCCAAGGCGTTGTACCGGTCCGACGGGATGAATGGTGGAGGGATAGAAGCCGTTACAGTGCCCACCCGAGAATTGGCCTTGCTCGGGCTGAGTGGGTTCATCCAGAGGCCGGGGAAGCTTGCTTCCTTAGGGAATCACAAAACCTCGGGGAGTTGATCCGAGCGATATTCGGCCAGGAGCAAGGCGCCAAGGCCACGGCCATTACATGGTGTCGATCGATATCGTCTCCCCGGTGGCCCACCAGTCAGGCGCTGACAGTGGGCTGCATCGGTGATAGAACCTGGGGAGATTCTCGCTCTTCCAAGAGAGGAGGTGTCCGCTTTGGTTTTTCCATTGTGTATACCACCCCGCCGTAGCGAATATTAGTTTAGGTTCTGTTCGCTTGGTGGATCCGGCTTTGTCCGGTGCTCCGTCGGACTGCTACGTTTACGTGGCGATTTAGCCTGACAACGGCGATCTCCTGTTATGGGGATCCAGTAGCACATCCGTTCAGTCTCTTTGTTTGCTCTCAGTAAGGAAAGGTTCGGACTTTATCGTCCTTTCGGCCTGTTTTGGGCGTTTATTCATCGTGAGCAAGGTATTCTTTGAACACATAGTAGCAAATCAACCTCTTTGTGTTTCCACTCCCTCTGTGGCCGGAGGCGATTCTCGGCAATGTAAAGGTCGCTTCGGCGACACAGTGTACGAGATACGGATGCGGCGTTCTTACCCCTAGGCCTGGCAAACCTAAGCGAGCTCGCCGTATATGTATTTCGTTCACTTCGTGGACCAAGAGGTGACATGCGAGTCCGTACCGGAGTGGCAGGTTATGATTAAGCTGAGATTATTCTCGCAGACATAAAGTATCCTGTAGTACCCTTGTAGGTGGAGCAGGGAGCGGCTTTTTGGCCTGTCTCAGAATACAAGATGAGCCTATATGGCCCGCGAGCTAAGAATGGCTTTTCCATTTTGAAATTTTTAAAAATTTCAAAGTACCCGCTATAATAGCTGACAGCCGAATTGCGGAGTTTCGAGAAAGGCCGCATGGCACTCCTGTAGCTTCCCATTATCCCGCTCTTAGTGGCCTCTGCTGTTACTCCACTCAGTCACAGTTACAATTAGGCAGAGTTTATACTATCACGTGTATCGCTATTCTTCTCGTGCTGTTCTGTAATAGTTCTCTATATAGCTCTCGTTTTATGACTCGTGCATATCTATATCCAATATGTCACTATCAAAGCGAGAAAAGAAGAGAAAAGTAGAATTGTATTTGCTTGTTATTTAAGTAGGCCTATCTACAGAAACATAGTGTGTACCCCTTGGCCCGTGGAAACTAAAATATTTACTGTATGGCCGTTTTCAAAAAAGTTTGCCGACCCCTGGTTTAGCAGATTCTCAGACACAAACAAACAATCAAAAATATGTATGAAGTTATATTAAAAACAAATATCATTATTCAAACGTAAATATTTATTTATTGACTGTAAAATAAATTCAACTGAAAAAAATACTTTAATTATGTTTGTTGAATTTAATGGCAGGCATTTATTATTGTTTATTATTTCATTAGATTCTTCAGATTTTCTAAAACGGAAAAAATTGTTTTTCAGCGACCTCCTGTAACATAATTTTACATATTTTGTAAAAAAGATATTAAAATGTTGCCATTCATTTGAAAAACATGATGTAAAATCATGTTTTTCAAATGAAGAATTCATACATTTCAGAATTCATACATTTAGTAATGTGTGAATTCTAAATTCTATTAAGCGAGACTTCGAAAATTTAGTATTCCCAGCTGCCCAATCCTCCTTTTTTTTTAAAAAACGGCACTGAACTTTACATATATATCTGAAAGGCCATAAATGACAACATACAGTTATTGATGTCTAAATTCCAATTGTTCTTTAATTCATTAATTTATTAATCTTAATTGTGTTGAGCAGCTATACTACATGTACTTTAAAAAGTTTTTATCTAAATTATTCTCTTTCAGCACTTTGAGATATGAAATTTTATTAATTTTAATAATGATATTATCGGATTTGAATTGATTATGATAAAAAAAAAAAAATAAAGATTGACAACTGAGCTAACAAATCACGTGATGCGATGAGATGGTGTTTTATCTTAAAATTTTATTAATTTTAATAATGATATTATCGGATTTGAATTGATTATGATAAAAAAATAAAATAAATAAAGATTGACAACTGAGCTAACGAATCACGTGATGCGATGAGATGGTGTTTTATCTCTATTTTGTCGGAATTCACATAATCAGGAGACGTTAACAAAGACATTTTTTTTCTTACAGCCACTCGTTATCCGAGGCCGTCGTTAACCAAGGTACCAATGTATATTTACATATTAGAATGTTATTTACACAAAATATGGTATATTGTTCTGTAGTATTAAATTATAAGTATTTATAAAATTAGACTGTTATGAAAATGAGAGGGGCACCAATTTTTCCTGAAAAAACGGGTGACGCAGACACAAAGTTTGGTAATCATTGGATCATCACCAAATCATACAAGGGATATTTTGTGCAGTGACCACTTTGGTGCTATCACAAACTGGCCAACATTCATGATGGTAGGAACATGCCACCCATAAGGGCATTCCAACGATTTTAAAATCATTGGACATTCAGAGCATGGTGCCGCCGCGAATTTTTAAATACAGTAATACAGTCGGCCGGATTGGCCACATGGAAACGCTTTGGCTTACCACTCTGGAGGACCCAAGTTTGAATCTCGGGTTCCACCCCTTGAAAATATTTATCACGGAGTCTGGGCCCGGCCCGTTGATCCCCATCCTCCACAATCCGGCCACAGATAAGGTTTAGTCGGCCGGATTGGCCGCATGGAAACGCTTCAGCTTTCCACTCTGGAGGACCCGGGTTTGAATCTCGGGTTCCACCCCTTGAAAATATTTATCATGGAGTCCGAGCCCGGCCCGTTGATCCCCATCCTCCACAATCCGGCCACAGATAAGGTAGGACCCAAGACTCGAACCCGGGTCCTCCAGAGTGAAAAGCCGAAGCGTTTCCACGCGGCAATCCGGCCGAAAATATGTAGTTCGCCACTCGACCGTCCGAGTCCCTGCGGATCCGGGATTAAGAACCGGTCCTACGTAAGCCCTGCGTGTGGTACGAGTCATCCATTAGTTCTGTAAAATTTTCATTCATATTTAAAAGATAAATCATCAACTACTCGCAATTAAATCAATTTATTATTGATTTGATATTTTCTTCTAAAGCAGACCATCTCCAGTGCCAAAAGAAGAAAATTAGAATCATGAAATACAGCTAACGCCATCTATTGAACGCATGACACGACAAGATACAAAAATCACTGAAGTGTCGTATCCATATACCTTATCCGTGATCTGGCTGACCTATATTAGTTATTTTGAAATGTTTTCATTATTATTATCTAATATCACTTAACATATTTTTGATATATAACTTCAGTTTGTACAAATATCAATTTTTTTTTCGTCGGCCGGATTGGCACGCGGGAAACGCTTCGACTTTCCACTCTGGAGGACCCGGGTTCGAATCTCGGGTCCCACCCTTTGAAAATATTTATCATAGAGTCCGGGCCTAGCCCGTCGATCCCCGTCCTCCACCATCCGGCTGACCGTCGATAAGGACATACAACACGCATGCGTCAGTTTCCTCCAACTTTCGTGCCGGCAACTATAGGATATTGAACCCGATCATTCAACTGCCATCCGGCTCAGGGTTGATTATACTTGCGATGAGATTAGTCAACTAATATATTAAAGGAGTCTCTCGCAATTAAATCAATTTATTATTGATTTGATATTTTCTTCTAAAGCAGACCATCTCCAATGCCAAAAGAAGAAAATTAGAATCATGCTAACGCCATCTATTGAACGCATGACACGACAAGATACAAAAATCGCTGAAGTGTCGTATCCATATACCTTATCCGTGATCTGGCTGACTCCTCCGCAGGGGAGGGCAGCTTGTGGAAGGGCTTGTTTCGCCCCGCCACTTAGTACTCTTACTGAGTGGAAAGTAGCGTCATCTGTTGACAGCCCCGCCACTTAGTACTCTTACTGAATGGAAAGTGGCGTCATCTGTTAACACGCCACTTAGTACTCTTACTGAGTGGAAAGTGGCGTCATCTGTTGACATAAAAAATACATAAAAGGATAATGATTATAATACCTATACCGGCGGCCAGATTGGCCGGATGGAAACGCTGTTGACAAAAAAAAAAAAATACAGTATTACTGAAAGTTTATTTGCATCCTCGGAAACTCTGACAACAAAGTCCGAAAAGATATTGGGGCTGAGATCATGCTGATCTTCGGCCACCTCACTCAAATGGTCCTCGCCCATAGCACGGAGATTGCCTCACTCCGCAAGCTAATCGAGGAACATTGCCGCTTCCCTCCCAGCCACCACCACCTTCAAAGGCTGGGAAAAAAGAGGTAAGGGCTCCCAAGCCCAGAGACCAAAAGGAATTGATGGACGGGGTGGCTCCTAAAAAGTCCAGCTTCGCACAAGTCACAGCGAAGTCTGTCGATAAGATGGCTAAAGCTGGTAAGGGCTCCCAAGCCCAGAGACCAAAAGGAATTGATGGACGGGGTGGCTCCCAAAAAGTCCAGCTTCGCACAAGTCACAGCGAAGTTTGTCGATAAGATGGCTAAAGCTAAAACCAAGAAGATGGCTCCTGTTCCCAAAGAGGAACACGTTCTTTTGGTGTTTTCAAAGGACAAGGACGCCACCTCAGACTCTGTGAAAAGTGCTCTAAAAAAAGCACATCAACCCGATTAAGTTGGGACCGAGGTCCGCAATGTCCGTGCGGTCCGGAATCACAGGGTCCTCGTTGAGGTAGCGAAGGCCAAGGATCTTCGGAAGCTCTGGGCCCAAACTGAGGAATGCACCGACCTTCGGGAGTCTGTTACTTGCATGCTTCCACTGAGGCGCAATCCGAAACTAATTCTTCACGATGTCAATAAAGACATAGAGAAGGAAGGGGAGGGGCGACCACTTAAATTCTCTTTAAAGGGGAGGGGCGACCACCGCAACTGGGTCCTGGAGGCATGCCCCAGCTTTCACCGCCGCCTATTGGAACTTGCCAAGGTGAGCATGAGTTGGACCCGCAATAGAGTCCTGGACTATGAACTGGGTCCTGGAGGCATGCCCCAGCCTTCACCGCCGCCTATTGGAACTTGGCAAGGTGTGCATGAGTTGGACCCGCAACAGAGTCCTGGACTACGTAACAGTTACCCGCTGTTACAAGTGTTACAGCTTTGGGCACATCGGGAAGAATTGCACTTCCCAGGTTCAGGTTTGCTCCCGATGTGCTGGGGAACACTCCTACAAGGAGTGCATAGCTGATTCCCAGGTTCAGGTTTGCTCCCGATGTGCTGGGGAACACTCCTACAAGGAGTGCAAAGCTGAAAAGCCGCGGTGCTTGAACTGCACCAAAGCAAATAAGCGATATCGCTTGCAGCTGGGGGAAGGCCACTCTTGTATGAGTGCCAGCTGCCCCTCCTACCAGAGGGAACTCGATATCGTCCGTGCCAGGACTAATTACAACGGCCGTTGATGGCTAGTCCATCCCCGGTAGAGCGATATCGCTTGCAGCTGGGGGAAGGCCACTCTTGCATGAGTGCCAGCTGCCCCTCCTACCAGAGGGAACTCGATATGTCCGTGCCAGGACTAATTACAACGGCCGTTGATGGCTAGTCAATCCCCGGTAGAAGAGTTGCAATTGATGCAATTCAATGCAGATAAATGCCATGCAGCCCTCGCGCAATTGCGTGTGGAAGTTGCCCAGCGGGATATTTCCATCATCCTGGTGCAGGAACCTTACCTCGTTCGTGGAAAGGCCTGTGGGCAATCATTGCGTGTGGAAGTTGCCCAGCGGGATATTTCCATCATCCTGGTGCAGGAACCTTACCTCATTCGTGGAAAGGTCTGTGGGCAATCCTACAAATGGAGCGTCAATGCTGAAGAGGGCAAGGATTGCCGCACGGCTGTCATTGTTACTAGGCCTGAGATCAGGGCTTATCCGATTTACGTCTCGAATCTGGTGGTGGCTGTTGAGATTCGCATCCCGACCATGTCGTGGATTGTGGTTTCTGTTTATAGTCCGCCTAAGGCATCTGTCGCCCCCGTCCTGGACAAGCTTGCCGAGATTGTCCGGGTGTCCCCACGAGTGGTCGTTGCGGGTGACCTGAATTGCAGGCACTCACTCTGGGGATCGCCCGAGGATGATCCGGCTGGTGCGTCTTTGCCAGAGGGTGCGGAGGCGTGGGGGTTGCACTTCCTGAACGACCCGGGCATCAGTCGCCCCCGTCCTGGACAAGCTTGCCGAGATTGTCCGGGTGTCCCCACGAGTAGTCGTTGCGGGTGACCTGAATTGCAGGCACTCACTCTGGGGTTCGCCCAAGGATGATCCGGCTGGTGCGTCTTTGGCAGAGGGTGTGGACGCGTGGGGGTTGCACTTCCTGAACGACCCCTTCAGCCCTCCCATGTTCACAGCCAGCTGGGGTCACAGTTGGAGAGACTTATGTCTTGTTTCGGATTTTATGATCCGTTTCATGACGGACTGGACAGTTCTGAACTGAACGACCCCTTCAGCCCTCCCATGTTCACAGCCAGCTGGGGTCACAGTTGGAGAGACGTATGTCTTGTTTCGGATTTTATGCTCCGTTTCATGACGGACTGGACAGTTCTGGATGTGGAAAGCTGTAGCGGGCACCGCATGATCCAGTTTAATCTGGTAATGATGGCAGGTGCTCTTGCGCGGCCGAGTGTCCGCTACCGGCTGACCGCAAAGAACCAGACGGCTTTTGAGAACGCACTGCGGACCTTGAGAGCATCGTCGACCTCCTAACGGATACGGTTAAGTGCGCCGCTGAGCGGATACTTGCCAACAATGCGGGAAGGGCTCCCAGCTCTCTCCCCTCATCTGTCCACAGTTGAAACTGTCGAGGACCTAGAGAGCGTCGTCGACCTCCTTACGGATACGGTAAAGTGCACCGCCGAGCGGACACTTGACACAGTTGAAACTGTCGAGGACCTCGAGAGCATCGTCGACCTCCTTACGGATACGGTAAAGTGTGCCGCTGAGCGGACACTTGCCAACAGGAGGCCTTCGAAGCTTAGGTCGGTTCCTTGGTGGAGCAAGGAGCTTGGAGCGCTTAGAAAAAGGGTTCCGGCGCTTCGACGGCGGTTTCAGCGATGTACAGATGTAGAGCTTCGGCTTTCAAGGAAACTTGAGTTCCAGAGAGCATAGAGATAAACAGTGCCAAAGCTGCCTCATGGCAGCAGTTCTGTGAGAGAATGTCCGATGAAAATCCGTTCAGTTTCCCCTATAAGCTAGCCACGGACAGGGCCAGACGTCCTTCTAATCCTGGCCTTGTCAGGCGACAAGATGGATCACTTAGCACTTCCATCGATGAACCGATGGAGATCTTGCTCCGTTCACTCTTTCCGAGTGATGAGCAAGAAGATGAATCGCCCGAACATCGGAAGCTTTGTCGGAGAGCGGAGTGTGCCGTACAGACGCAACCCGACCTTCCGCTCGCCCATTGCGAGGTGGCTCACGTCATCTTGGGCTTGCGCAGGGGCAAAGCACCTGGCCGTGGCCCTAACGGATACGGTTAAGTGCGCCGCTGAGCGGACACTTGCCAACAAGAGGCCTTCGAAGCTTAGGTCGGTTACTTGGTGGAGCAAGGAGCTTGGAGCGCTCAGAAAAAGGGTTCGGGCGCTTCGACGGCGGTTTCAGCGGTGTACAGATGCAGAGCTTCGGCTTTCAAGGAAACTTGAGTTCCAGAGAGCAAACGCCGAATATAAACGAGAGGTAAACAGTGCCAAAGCTGCCTCATGGCAGCAGTTCTGTGAGAGAGTGTCCGATGAAAATCCGTTCAGTTTCCCCTACAAGCTAGCCACGGAAAAGCCATACATCCTTCTAATCCTGCCCTTGTCAGGCGACCAAATAGGTCACTTAGCACTTCCATCGACGAGTCGATGGAGATCTTGCTCCGCTCACTCTTTCCGAGTGATGAGCAAGAAGATGAATCGCCCGAACATCGGGAGCTTCGCCGGAGAGCGGAGTGCGCCGTACGGACGCAACCCGACCTTCTGCTCACCCATTGTGAGGTGACTCACGTCATCTCGGGCTTGCGCAGGGGCAGAGCTCCTGGCCGTGACGGGATTACAGCAGAGATGGTTAAAGTTCTGCATCATACCGATCCGGACCTGCTCGTGTCGGTATATCAGATGTGTCTACGACTGGGTCACTTCCCAGTTCAGTGGAAGCGAGCCCGACTTGTGCTTATACACAAGTGCGGGAAACCAATCCGGACAGCTCGTGTCGGTATATCAGATGTGTCTACGACTGGGTCACTTCCCAGTTCAAAGGAAGCGAGCCCGACTTGTGCTTATACACAAGTGCGGGAAACCAAAGGACTTGCCCAGGTCTTACCGACCCATCAGCCTCCTCCCGGTGATGGGGAAGGTACTTGATAGGCTCCTATCAGACAGAGTCTTCTTCCACCTTCGACAATGGGGGAACCTTCATCCGTTGCAGTTTGGCTTCTGGCCTGATAAGTCAACCACTCTAGCCTTGCACCGCGTCGTCCGCCTGATCCGGGACAACAGGCGGCTCGGACTGCACACGTTGGTGCTTTTGACTATGTCTGGTGGCCGGCTGTGATGGATGAACTAAGGAAGACGGAGCTGCCTTCCTCTCTGTTCAAGTTGGTGAGAAGCTTCCTCGACGAGCGGACCGTCGAGTTTTCCACTCCGACGACTCTGTACGTTAGGAGACTTCAGCGTGGCTGCCCACAGGGGTCCTGCATTGGGCTTCTGTTGTGGAATGTCCTAGCCAACACGGCTCTGAAGCCTGTCATGCCAGACAGAGTACAGCTGCAGGCATATGCGGATATGCTGTTTGTATATTTTACGCTCCCTTTCCAATCAAGCTTCAGCGTGGCTGCCCACAGGGGTCCTGCATTGGGCCTCTGTTGTGGAATGTCCTAGCCAACACGGCTGTGAAGCTTGTCATGCCAGACAGAGTACAGCTGCAGGCATATGCGGATGATATGCTGTTAGTAATTTCCGGTCCGAGTAGAAAGCCTGTGAAAAGGGCCGGAAATGAAGCAATAGAACGGCTTGTTCGATGGGGAAAAAGAATCAAGCTTTCTTTTGACCCAGAGAAATCCGAGGCCCTGACGGTGGCACGATCGGATATATTGGCCAGACGGCCAATATATCAGATTGATAAGCGCCCCATCCGAAGGGTGAATGAGCTCAAATACCTAGGCGTCACGATTGATCATGTGCTAAGTTGGTTGCCACATATCAGAGAAATCCGGAAACGGATGCATCTTGCGACGGTTCGGCTGTCGCGGCTAGCTAAGCTGGACTATGGCCTAAGTGGAAAGGATCTCCATGTTATTTACAAGAGGGCAATTGAATGATGGGCATGCTATGCATGCGGTTGCTGGTGGGACCAGTCTCACCCGTTAAGAGGAGCGAACTGTTGCTTAGAGCACAGAGACCGGTGGCCGTATGGATTACGAGGGCATATCGGACTATCTAGACACAGGTCGCACTGGTCTTGGCCGGTCTGATGCCATTGCCTTTGGTGGTGGGGCAAGAGGCTGCCTTCTTCCGCACATTTGTGGTCAGAGGAACACTTCGCACTGTGGACGGATGTATCCGGCCGTTGCAGAAGGCTCCGATGGAGATGTTTGGGCAATCCATCTATTGTTGTGAGGAATAGGTTTGGCTCTTCGGTCTCAAAAGTTTGCCGAACCCTGGTTATATACAATCCAATACAATACAATTGTATATAACCGTGGTACGGACAAAGATATTTGATTTATTATTATTCAGTGTGGAAAAGTGAACGAATGTAATAAAATTAATGAATAGGATATATTGCATACAAAAGAAAAAGTTTAAATATTTGGGAATTCTGCCAAGCTTCAGAACGGATATATTGTCGAAAAGTGAAGTGAAAAACTTACGCAACTTCGTAAAAATAAATCGTAGCTTATTTAAATTGATTGCATTCGATTTGGAATGATAGGATACGTCTAAAATCATTTAAAACATCCGATTATCTATAAAAAAAAGTAATTCCGAGCGCAACTTTGGACCCCATAACTTGAGAATAAGGCTTCGGCCCCAAATGGGACCTTCACCATTGAACTCAGGAATGTTTAATTAGGGGATAACGTAAAGGGGATCGAAATTATACTGGAGGTTTACTCCTGTTGTACCAATTTTTTTTTTTTTTTACATTTTAAATAGTGGCCGAAAATAGCATCATTGCTCTGAAACTTTCAACTTCAGTAGACATAACATTAAAAACATGATATTAAATTAATAATTATTTACTTGAAAATGCAGCATATTAATAAAGCTTTTAAAGTAGATATAATATATTAAGTTAAATAACTAATTTCAAAATAGAAATCAGATTTTTCAATAAAATATGGAAATGAATGCAAATAAGTATTCATATACTGTAGCTGTCATCTAATGAGAGTAATGATTCAATATGTAGAATTAGGGGAATCCTTTTTTATTTCAATAAAATTTTATTGTGTAGGCAATTGTTTTAACAATGAACTTGAAGCAGAGAGAACTCAAATTAGAAGAAAGAAAGAAAAATCTTAGAGAAATTGATAAATCCTTTCGAAAAAGTCATGCATCTTTCAGTATACTGTAAACAAGTATAAAACCAACAAAAGTGCTTAGAACAAACACCATTCTGGTAGACTATCAAAGTTAAATGAATGATGAAAGGTTCATCTTGAGAATACAGTGGGTGATGGGTTAACGAACATAATCCGTTCAAAGACTATGTTCGCTACCCGAATTGTTCGTTACCGATCATCAGTTTACCATAGATTTTTATGGGAATTTGATTAATTCGTTCTGGAGACCAAAAAATAAATATAAATAAACGTAGTAAGAAATTATATATGTAATAATATATACATACACAGTGTTGCATTTTCATCTATCATGTTTATTTTCCGTTGTGGGATGTTAAAGGAATCTGTCCAATGTCGATTGCTTTTCTCTCTTCAGAATTTTTCGAAAGTGATTAATAGCATTGTCGTTGTAGAGATCCCAACCTATTGACCTCAACCTCGTATGGGTGTTATTCTAAGACCAAAAAATTGTAAAATCTCTCTCTTACCTTCTTTAATAAATCTTTGATTTGTTTAAGTGTAAAATCTCTCAACCTGGTATGGGTGTCATTCTAAGACCAATCTTGGTATGGGTGCATTCTAAGACCAAAATGTAAAATCTCTCTCTTACTAACTTGGTATGGGTGCCATTCTAACACCAAAAATTGTAAAATCTCTCTCTAACTTAATAAATCTTTGATTTGTTTTAAGTTGTCTCTGAGTTCATTTTAATTAATAAATCTTTGATTTGTTTTACGTTGTCTCCAAGTTCATTTTAATCGTCTTTGATTTGTTTTACATTGTCTCCAAATTCATTTTAATTGGGAAAAATATTTGTTTTACGTTGTCTCCGAGTTCATTTTAATCGGGAAAAATTACTTTCTTCCTTTTACGTTGTCTCCGAGTTCATTTTAATCAGGAAAAACTACTGTTCTCCTATCCTTACCCATAAGTCTACGAACACACAAGGCATCAGCCTGTCATTCCGTTAGGTTAGTTAAGCCTCCATATTCCCATGGAATATTTTTATCTGGCGGCGGCCACTTATAGAGCCCATCACAGACTGGCCAACACTCATGATGGGGTCAATAAGATGGTTAAAGGATGGGGTTCAACAGGCCGGCCTGGACCCCTCCTGAAAAATTGGAAGTGTAGGACTGGATCCTCCAGAATGATAAGCCACAGCTTTACCATGCGGCTTTCCGGCCGACCTGTCATTCCGTCAATCTGTGGGTCCACAGTTTGTTCTGTGAGGTGTTCGTTGTCCGAACATAAATAATCTTTCGCGAAAATGTTCGTTATCCGAACTGCTCGTTAACCAATCATCCACTGTAATGAAGAACAATTCTTTTGAAAATGCCCCTTCAATTGCAGTACAGTTATCTGGCGGCGGCCACTTATAGAGCCCATCACAGACTGGCCAACACTCATGATGGGGTCAATAAGATGGTTAAAGGATGGGGTTCAACAGGCCGGCCTGGACCCCTCCTGAAAAATTGGAAGTGTAGGACTGGATCCTCCAGAATGATAAGCCACAGCTTTACCATGCGGCTTTCCGGCCTACCTGTCATTTCGTCAATCTGTGGGTCCACAGTTTGTTCTGTGAGGTGTTCGTTGTCCGAACATAAATAATCTTTCGCGAAAATGTTCGTTATCCGAACTGCTCGTTAACCAATCATCCACTGTAATGAAGAACAATTCTTTTGAAAATAGCTACTGGAAAAAGTGTCAATTCCAGGAGATTATACTGTATATGAATCTTAGAAATCTGGATATTTTGCACGTGTTGCTAGAAGAAAATCATGTATCAGTAAAGTTAAAAGACAGTTGAATTTGCAAAAACGCATATAAACAAACTGCTGGAATTTTAGAAAAAGTGTTTTTTTCTGATGAAAGTAAATTTAATATTCAGCGGCCAGACAAACAGAAATTGGTATGGAGAAAAAAGAGATGCTTTAAATAAAGAGAATGTGATTCCCACAGTGAAACAGGTGGTGGGAGTGTGATGGTGCATATGGAGTGAGAAGTTTAGAAATTAGAAGGCACGATGGACAAATGTGTGTGCTTGCTTTAATTTTTTTCTTCAAAATAAAATGAAACGAAATAAAAGAAACTTACGTGGAAGTTTTGATGAAATTGCGATGGATGCAATTTTCAATTAACAGAAAGCATAAATTTTTAATTCAAAAGAAGAAGTATGGTAATTATATAAAAACATTATTTAGAATTGTTACTATTCAATTGATTTCATTAAACTGATAAAGTAATTGTCAGTGACATCAATTTTTTTAATAATTCAAGCCGTAGTTTCCCATCTGTTGTTCATGTAACATTTGAGGCATTAGTACTAATTAGAAACTGCACTGTCATTGAAAATGAGATACGTTGATATTTTTTTTAGTAAAGTATATTAGTTTCCCATCTGTTGTTCATGTAACATTTGAGGCATTAGTACTAATTAGAAACTGCACTTTCATTGAAAATGAGATACGTTGATAATTTTTTTAGTAAAGTATATTTAAAATATACTACGATATACTTTAAAATAATTATGCAAACAAAATCTTAGAAAAAATTAATCACTATGATATACACTGTGTTATTTTAATAATTTTCAACACAACAAAAAGTTAAATATATTTATAAAAATATGTTGTGCATTAAATTTATTTTGATTACAGATAAGACCAGTATAAGTTAAAATATTTATGATCTCGCTGCTCGTCAAATTTCGCAAAAACATTTTTTTCTCCGACTTTACGCAATATGTTTGCTGCTTCCATTTCAATAATTCGGCCGATTATTAAAAAAAAAACATTCAAGCATTCCAGCTATATAAAAATGTTATACTGAATTTCAGTAAAAATTGTTGAATGAATGGCATTTGTTATGATAACATCTAATAAGATAGGATTTTAAATGTTTAGTTTTAGTTAAATCGCCGTATCGCGCACGGGATATACAGTACTGTATCTGACGGTGGTCGTTTTTATAGCTCACCATAGGTTGGCCAACGCCTATGATGGGATCAACGGCTGTATCGGATCCTTCCTGAAAGACTGCAGGTGTGGATCCTAGATCCTCCAAGGTGGTAAGCTGATACTTTATCAACGGCTGTATCGGATCCTTCCTGAAAGACTGCAGGTGTGGATCCTAGATCCTCCAAAGTGGTAAGCTGATATTTTACTATGGACAATCCAGCCTACCAAAACAAATCGGAACAAATTAATAAGCAGGAATATAAAATAAAAGTGCGAATTAAAATGTGTTAATCTATTGCTTTTGTGCTGGTATAGAAATGTGTGTATTTTTATTAATAATTTGTTATATTTTCAAGAAAGTATTTAACATATGAAAAACATGTCAGTTTCTCCCGAATCTCATATAAATTACGTAAACAAAAATTTAATCCATATTTCGAATCATACTAGAATGCATTTTTGAAGAATAATTAGATTGATATAATCAGCCAGTGATGATCATGCAACACTGATGCAACCGTAACTATACTTAACTGCTGGGATAGACTCTCTTCTGGAGGATAAAATATATAAATCAAAGGGAGAAAACTTTTGTACGAATGGCTTTACACCGCTTTTAACCTGGCGAGTAATAAGTGGTTGGATATTAGTGTTGTGAACGACCATCTAAACAACTAGTAGGATATTTTTTGTCAGCAGATGACGCCACTTTCCACTCAGAGTTAAGTGGCGGGGCGAAATAAGCCCTTCCACAGCCTGCCCACTTCTGCGAAGGTTCAGCCGATTTGTGGAGGACGGGGTTCAACGGCCAGGCTTTGATCCCTTATTTCCAAAGAGTAAGACTCGAATCGAACCCGGGTTCTTCAGGGTGGAAAGCGGAAACATAAGGCCTTCCACAGCCTGCCCACTTCTGCGAAGGTTCAGCCGATTTGTGGAGGACGGGGGTCAACGGCCAGGCTTTGATCCCTTATTTCCAAAGGGTAAGACTCGAATCGAACCCGGGTTCTTCAGGGTGGAAAGCGGAAGCGTTTCCATGTGATCAATCTGGCTGATGACAGTGGAATCAACTGTCAAGTAGAGGATTAGGTTTCGTATGGGTTTTTTCAAGCCGCTATCTACTCCGAGACGGGAGTAGATAGCGGCGAAAAAACCCATACGAAATCTCGGAGTTTGTTACATCTCCCTCAGACACAACAAACTCCGAGGGACCGTGATAAATCTCACCAAGATCGTAAAGAGGATAGTCGTTCTCAGTCTGAGAGCGACTACTATTTGGACTAGCACTGTTTAGGCTTCTAGCCCTCTGCCATTCATCACTTCAGCACGATATGCACCTTAGGATTTGGGATTCTTAGAGAGCTTCTACCCCACGCAGAATATTCGGCGGACCAATTCTTAATCCTGATCCGGAAGGACGGATGGTCGAAGGGCGAATGGCAGAGCAACTCCACAAAAAGTGGAGAATATGCAGCTTCCTGCATAATGTATGAATTTCTTCATTTGGGATAGCAGATTTCAGATCCAGTGGTAACTGGCTGGATCGTCGGACTCTGCAGGACGACTCTATTAAAAGCCGGATGATACCCAAAAGAAACTAGTTCCACTTCGGATGTTCGCACAACAGGCGATCCAGGTTCCGCAAGCCTGGAACCCGCCTGTGGTGTCCAATATCCCATTCAAGTGTTCCAGGTCCACGTTGGGACTACGTGGTGCCTATTTTGTGCGTGGTGAGCCCTTATTTACCAAAGTGCGCGCACTTGACCCGAATGACTCTACCTCAAGATTTAGGATTTATACTTAAATACCATAATCTTATTATCAGCTTTTGCTTTAAAAGTTCAAACTCAAAACTTCAAGCTTTTGCTTTAAAAGTTCGTAAAAATGATAACAATTTAACAGAAAAACAAGGAGGCATATAAAATGCCTCCTTTTTCTCTGTTAAATTTTTATCATTTTTGCATAACAACTGGACCAATTTGGCATTTTAATTCTATATTTACAATAAAATCTGCTTAATTTTCTCTTTTTATACTTCAGCGTATTAAAAATATGTCAAAAACGGGAAAAATTACGCGAAAAATATGGTGTACGATTATTTAGGACTAATTTATTAAATCACAATCGAATCCCGTGTTCCGGGATTTCTTGCATTTATCAATCCCGATTCTCTCCTTCAACCTGAAGGATCAGTGATCGATTCAGAGAGGTCCAGACCTGATCAATCGATCCCCTTGCATCATTTGCTGGTAACATGGATCATGTCGTATTCTGAGACTTTAGCCAATGACTGAAAAACAGAATAGTGCCGGCAGAAGCCCCCGCCGCGGGAAGGCGGGCCTTCCTCCGGGGGTTAACACCATTACACAGGGCCTCGCCAAACTTTATGAGACGCTCATGTCATATTCTGACACTGGCCAAATGGCCGCTTCCCTGCTCCACCTACGAGGGTACTACAGGGTACTTAAGGTTTGCGGGGTTTGCCAGGTCTAGGGGTAAGAAGGCCGCATTCGTATCTCGTGCACTGTGTCGCTGGTCGGCTTAATCATTGTCTGCAACTAGGGGTGCGGACTCGCCTGACCACCACTCTGATCCACTAAGCGAACGAAATACGAATACGGCGGACTCCCTCAGGTTTGCCAGGCCTAGGGGTAAGAAGACCGCATTTGCGCACTGTGTCGCCGAAGCGACCTTTAAGGGCCGAGAATCGCCTCCGTCTACAGAAGGAGCGGAGACACTAGAGGCTGTATATTTGTGTCCACAGAGGGAGCGGAGACACAAGAGGCAGTGTATTTGCTACAGACTGGTGTTCATTATTGAGCGACCGGACAGTCCCCGAAGGGATCGAAAACTCGTCGGTTTTCTCACATCAAGTTCTCCCAAAAATGGGAAATCCTTACAGTCCCCGAAGGGATCGAAAACTCAACGGTTTTCTCACATCAAGTTCTCCCAAAAATGGGAAATCCTTAGGACACCAAAGCTCGGGCGCAACCGCCGCAAAAATCGTGACAGCCCGCTGGAAGGACGGAAGAGTATAGTATACCCGAACCTTCCACAAGAGCAGAATCCTTACTAATAATCGCATCGGATGGGCGGAAGGCATGACGACCAGCCGACCCAACTTGAAAAGGGCGAGAATCTCTCCTGGTTCGATCACCGATGCAGCCCATTGTCCGCGCCAGACTGGTAGGCCACCTTAGGGACGATATTGACCGACGCCATGCAATGGCCGGGCTCCTGGAGGTAGCGACCGGAACTGTCCCCGGAGGGATCGAAAACTCGACGGTTTTCTCACAGCAAGTTTAAGGATTTCCCATTTATGGGAGGACACCAAAGCTCGGGGTAGCGACCGGAACTGTCCCCGGAGGGATCGAAAACTCGACGGTTTTCTCACAGCAAGTTCTAAGAATTTCCCATTTATGGGAGGACACCAAAGCTCGGCACAAGTCCCGCCGGAAGGACAGAGAGTATAGTAATTCCGTTCTTCCACAAAAGCAGAATCCTTACTAATAATCGCATCGGATGGGCGGAACGCATGATGGCGAGCCGACCCCACTTGAAAAGGGACGAGAATTTCCCCCGGTTCGATCACCGATGTAGCCCACTGTCTGCTCCTGACTGGCGGGCCACCATGGAGACGATATCTACCGACGCCGTGAAGTACTGGATAGGGAAAGTTGCGACACTCCGCCATGTTAGTGCAAAAAGCAGCTCGGTCGTCTGCTAGTAAAACAACACATTGACACATTTAAATAATTTACGTGCATTTTTTTGGACTAAGCATTAAAATTCCATTATCACTTATTATTTTTATTATTATTAATTTCTTTACTTTTATTTATTTTATTTGTTAATGCGCTATGTGTTCGTAACATAGCGTAACAATGTTATAACATTAGAAAATTAAAAAGACGTTCTAAATTCTAAATTACAGATCGTTATCGTTTACTAGAAAATTATATTATGCTGCTATATATAATTTATTTATTTTTCATATTAGTACATTAATATATAATAATATCCTAACAAAACATTAACATATTCTACATATTTTCTTTATTTACATTATTTCAGTTAAAAGTTTGTTACCTTTATACTAACATACAAAAAAACTGATACATCCCAGACAATTTTAAAATAAATTCCAAGTTTTATTTACAATCCTCAAGAAAAAAATTTGAAATAGTAAACAATACAAAAATTAATTTACAATTTATTTACAAATTTTTGATGGCAATTCTCATGCCTACTGATTTACTATCACATTTAGCAGATTTTTTAATTTCACTGGATTTACTAAATTTTCTTAAGAGAAAATAAATTCTTGTTTTAAAAAATTGTTTCATAAGTTTTAAATGGAGAGAATGGCATTTTGGAAAATAAGCTTCCATGTTTTTTATTATAGGATTTTGGATAATAATATTAAAAGTATATTTAGTCCTAAGTATCAATTGATCATTTATTCGAATTAGTTTTTCAGTCTCTAAAAAGAGCTGAAAAGCTAATTTATTAATAAAAACCAGGTTTTTCTCAGGGGTATTTTCAGTATTTAATGAATATTTTTTAAAATGTGTTAAATTCATCAACAGGACCATTTCATGATCAATTTCTGAATCAATTTCACATTTTTTACAAATAACAGTGGAAATTTTGATTCTTGCTACAATATTCCCTGCTAGATAATACAACGACTGCTGTTCTTGTATGCTTAGAGTAGAATCTTCAATCTGAAATAATATTTATGATCATTAATAATGATATATAAATAAAAACACAAATTTACATAATTGATGGCCAAATATGATCTACAAAGAAGAAAACTTCTATCTTAATTTGGAATTTAAAAAAAAAAAATTGTTTTATTCCTTTATTGTACAATAAAGACTTCAATAATGCTGAGCTACATTATGATTTAACAATTTATACACATATCCTTAATAAAAATTCTTTATAGAAAATTTCCTTTCTAGCCCATGCATATAAAAAAATTCTGTATCAAAAATTCTATAAATTGGTAATAAATTTCTGAAATCTGACTTGTGAAATGTATATTTCAATATGTATTTTAGCATGTTTACATATATAGTTGTTTTATAAAATGTATAGCTTATTGATAAATTAAAATTTTTTTAGTACAATTTAAGTTTAATGTACTGTATATACAAAAATCTTTTATTTCATAGTATAAATAATGAATATAATATTAGAAAACAGAAATTGTCTTTACAGGGCTTCAAAATCAATGAACTAAGTATTTTTAGCTAAAATGGAAATGTTTTATAAAGAATTTTTATTAAGGATACACAAATTCAATTGTTTTGATTAGGGGATTGTACCTGTTTATCCATGCAATCTCTAATCAATTATATTTTTTATTTAATATGTTAATTTTCGAAATTATTAATCAGTAACTTGGTTATTTAATGCTGTCACATAAAAATGGCTTACCATGCAAAGCGTTGTCGATCTTGTCGCCACAAAATTTTTTCTCCCTATTCTATGAAGCCAAATTTTTCTTTCTTCGTTCCTTTTGCCCGATGGAATGGCAAACAATCGCTCTTTTGATTTCCCTTTACATTCAACTGCACAACAGCCCGTCATATTGACAAAAAATTGCAATAATTACACTTTGTAGACCATATAGAATGCGCTGACATATTTTTTTTTTTTCCCGATTTCCCAAATGGAGGTTATGTAATGCACTTGTCCTCCGAATAGTAAGCCCCGAAAAGTAGAGCGCATAACAAAAGGCCGAAAGAGAGGCAGACGAGTCCGCCGGGTAGTCCGAGTCCGTATGCGAGCCCGCCGCAGGCTCACAGTGACGGATGTGGACACCATTGATGCAGTTCCGTTTCCGTATGCAAACCCGCAGTGAGCCAACAGTGACTGACCTCGGAACCACCAACGCGAGGTAACCCCTTTAGTCGCCTTTTACGACACGCGGGGTCAAACGGTGAGTATATTCTAACCCCTACCCACAGGGGCGCTGACATATACAGTACACATACGGCTTTCTTTGCACTAAAATGGCGGAAAGGAGGTCACGTGATACAGAGCAGCCTATGGGAGCGCTAGATTGTCGGCAAATGCACCGGAAAAGTGTGTCGCTATTTTCCCTATCCGGTACTTTACGACGTCGTGCAATGGCCGGGCTCCTGGCGCTTAGATTGTCGGCAAATGCACCGGAAAAGTGTGTCGCTACTTTCCCTATCCAGTACTTTACGATGTCGTGCAATGGCCGGGCTCCTGGCGCTTTGCCGTGGCCGAATATCTCTCGGATCAACTCCCCGAAGTTTTGTGATTCCCTAGGAAGCAAGCTTCCCCGGCCTTTGGAAGTAGAACCCAATCAGCCCGAGCAAGGCCAACCCTCGGGTGGGCACCGTAACGGCTTCTATCCCTCCACCATTCATCCCGTCAGACCGGTACAACGCCTTGGGATTGGGACCCTTATAGAGGACTTGTACCTCACGTAGGGCATACGTCAGACCGATTCTTAATCCCAGACCCACAGGTACTTGGGCGGTCGATTGGCGAACTACAGAGCGCCAACCAGCGAGGGTGAGGGTGCAGCCCTGGCTCTACCGACCCAGAAAGAATTTCTTCATCTGGGGCAGTGTCAGGACTACCCGGGTGACCAGTCCGAGTTCTGCCCGACACCGCTGGGCCTCTCTATAGAAAGTCAATCGAGGCCCGAAAAACAGAACGGATTTTAATCAATCTTCCCCACATCTCGGATACGGGTTTCCCAGGCCTGACCGGGGGATGTGCCCTAAGAACACTGGTGTGCGACCTGCACGCGCACCTTCTTCCAGTGTGGGGATTCTTGGAAAAATGCCATCCCCACTGGGAGTCTCTTAGTTTACCCAGACACTATGACCTTATCGACCCGGCTGCGGATGCACAGATACAGACATAGTGTCTGCCGGCACAAGCCCCCTCGCCACGTCAAGGCGGGCTCCTCTCGAGGGGGTATGAGACGCTCATAAAGCTTTCCCGGAGCCTGAACCCAATTTTCCAGAGTACAAGCAGAGTTCGCCGTCGGCCGGATTGGCCGCGTGGAAACGCTTCGGCTTTCCACTCTGGAGTGGTCGGCCGGATTCCGCGTGGAAACGCTTCGGCTTTCCACTTTGGAGGATTACCGGATTGACCACGTGGAAACGCTTCAGCTTTCCACTCTGGAGGATGCGGGTTCGAGTCTCGGGTCCCACCCCTTGAAAATATTTATCATGGGGTGCATTCGAGTCCCGGGTCCCACCTCTTGAAAATATTTATCATGAGGTCCATGTTCGAATCTCGGGTCCCACCCCTTGAAAATATTTATCATGGGATCTGGGTGGCCCGTCGATCCCCGTCCTCCACAATCCGGCTGACCCCTCCGCAGAGGTAAGCAGCCTGTGGAAGGGCTTGTTTCGCCCCGCCACTTAGTACTCTTACTGAGTGGAAAGTAGCGTCATCTGTTGACAGCCCCGCCACTTAGTACTCTTACTGAATGGAAAGTGGCGTCATCTGTTAACACCTCTTAGTACTCTTACTGAGTGGAAAGTGGCGTCATCTGTTGACAAATAAAAAGCAGAGTTCGCTTCAAAACTGCACCATCCAGTCGATTATGAGTGCCCTCCTGCTCAGCTCAGCTCAGTCTTAGGTCTCAGACATGTCCTAAATTGGACAACGCTCTGCTCCGCCGTGAGGCACTACAGAGGTCTGTAACACAGTTTAATCATAGCTGCCACTGGGTCGCGGGTCGGCATCGCCTTCCCTGCGTCCACGGTCTACTGACGCGATAGGCCTGAACGAGAGAGCGGACTCTTTGGCCAAGTCATTGGCTAGAGGGTCGGTTGTGTCCGTGACTGTTCCTCTCTCCACCAGCCATATCAAAGGTACTTTGCTGCACAGATCGATGACAAACTGGCAGGAGAGCTGGCATAGTTGTACAGTGGATAAGACCACCCATTCCCTCCTGCCTGAGATGGGCAGTACTCCCATAAGCACAGACCGTCGTTTAACTCAGTTGTTATCACATTCCCTCCTGCCTGAGGTGGGCAGTACTCCCATTAGCACAGACCGTCGTTTAACTCAGTTGTTATTACGGTCTCAGACGTTATTGATGTGTTAGTGGAGTCACCACCACTTTCCATCTCGTCCACAGAGGATCGAGACGACTAGAGACGGCTCCAGAGTGAGATCTGAAGGCTACATCATGAGACATCCTTCCCCCTGAAAAAGGAGTCTCCGTAACAGACCGACTCCAGACTGGATCAATCCAACAGCCGATCTATAGCGTCCCTCATCAGTAGCCTGAGTTTCGCAAGATTCCCTTGACTTGCTGCAAGCGTTCGACATACTTCACTTTCCGACTTGGACCAATCCGTCTTCAAAATCCCAACGGAAGGCTTCCGTGAGGGTACAGTAAAGTCTATTACGGAGACTCCTTTTTCAGGGGGAAGGATGTCTCATGATGTAGCCTTCAGATCTCACTCTGGAGCCGTCTCTAGTCGTCTCGATCCTCTGTGGACGAAATGGAAAGTGGTGGTGACTCCACTAACACATCAATAACGTAGATGTAGCCTTCAGATCTCACTCTGGAGCCGTCTCTAGTCGTCTCGATCCTCTGTGGACGAGATGGAAAGTGGTGGTGACTCCACTAACACATCAACCATCTTATTTAATCAAAACATTGTATACGCATACTATTACTTATTTCAAGGCCTTAAGATCATTATAACAATAGATATTACTATCTGTTTAAAATTTTACATTTTATAAACTAAAAAATTCTGAAATTTTTCTGAATATATACCAGAATATTATAAAAATTATTTACAATTTTTATAAAATTTTCAATACCTTACAAACTAATTGATTATATTAATATATTATATTGTTATGTATTAAAGTGCTTTTTCTGCCTAATGCTGAACTGTTTTTGTTTTTTGTAAAGTGGTAGAATGTCTACAACTTTAGTATCTTTCATAAAATGCTGTTTGGTACAACACAAATGACTTCTTAGTAAAATAATGTTATACAGTGAAAATTTTATGCTGAAGAACCATCTTATTTAATCAAAACATTGTATACGCATACTATTACTTATTTCAAGGCCTTAGTAATATCTATTGTTATAATGATCTTATCTGTTTAATATACATGATGACATATCAAAATCAGTTTCCCCTCAGTGATCAATATAAATGATATGGAAAGACCATAATTTATAACTACATTTATAATCTGCAATTTTCCTTGTTGTCTTCAAAAATAATAATATAGAACTTTATAGGATATTAAGTTATAAAAAGTCATTTTAAGATACCTATTGAGAAAAAATAATGTCATATAGCTTGAGATGATATACCTTCTAGCCAACAACACAAATTTCCTGTAATATTATAAATATATAAGCACTTATATAAGTATTTGTATATAAGGAGCAGAATTATTATAAAATTTCTCATTAAAATAGATGAAAATGGCCACTAGTATGATTTTAATAGCTAAACAAAATTTATAATATTTGAGTTGAAGTGCTAATTCTAATTTACTAAATAAAGTTTTGAAGTTTTAAAATGTTTATCAATATAAATTATTTATTCACAAAGTTAAATAATGTAAATTATAACTGATTTGCTTGATAGATCCTCAATTTGTCTGACCAAACATTAGATAAGTAATACAATATAAAATAGTAACAATAATCTAATATTTTAAGAAACAACCACAATTTATTTTTTTTAATATAAATTATACGTAACATTAATATAAATTAGTCATACTTCAAAAATTATAGTTTGTTTAATTTTCTACCTATAAATCTTATATAATACAAAATACGGTAGCTAGTAATATAATTTATACTGATTAAAGTAAAAGTTTAAACAACACAAAATGTAAAAAATAATGTATAAAACAATCAAATATTGGATTAAATACTTAATCCAATATTCAGTCATGTAAACTATTACAGTGAGTGATCAGTTAACGAACATAATCCGTTCTAAGATAATGTTCGTTATCCGAATTGTTCATTAACTGATCATCGATTTACCATAGGTTTTTATGGAAATTTGATTAATTCGTTCTGGAGACCCAAAAAAAAATAAATAAAAAATTATGTAATTTCTAACTACATTTATTTATATGTAATAACAATATTATATATATATAATCTTGCATTTTCATCTATTATATTTATTTTCTTTTAAAGAATATGTCCAATGTCGTTTTTCTCTATTCTTCAGGATTTTTCGGAAGTGATTAATAGCATTGTCGTCATAGAGATCCCCAAGCTATTGACTTCAAACTGTTATGGATAACATTCTAACACCAAAATATTGTAAAATCTCTCTCTTACCTTCTTTAACAAATCTTTGATTTTCTTTAAGTTGCCTCCAAGTTCATTTTAATCGTGAAAAACTACTGTTCTCCCATCCTTACCTATAGGTCCACGAACACGCAAGGCCTAAGCCTGTCATTCCATTAGGTTAGTTAAGCTGCCAAATCCTCATGAGATATTTTGATCTGGTGGTGGCCCCTTATAGAGCTCATCACAGGCTGGCCAATACCAGTGACATAACCAGCTTTTTTTTTTGGGTGGGCCACACCGATGTGAAAAAATATTCTCCTGTATGCACTTTATTAAATCGTATTTATGTAACAGAATGCTTGATGATTGGTTAAGCAATTTAACAATCATGTTCATCGAATCTGAACAATCATGTTTCAGAGAAAAATCACAAAAGCTCTCGATTTGGACAAAGTAATCGATCTTTTTGCATCATTATGTAAAAATCACCACATAATTTTGTATTGAGCTGATATGAAATAAATACTTGTTTACCAGTATTTTGAAACTTTATTTATTCTTTCCAGCTAACCGCATTAATTAAGTACTGTGTAAAATATGCAAAGGGCGCCAGTATTTTGAAACTTTATTCTTTCCAGCTAATCGCACTAATTAAGTACTGTGTAAAATGTGCAAAGGACACAATTTTCAGTTTGTAAATTAATTAAGTATTGCGTAAAATGTGCAAAGGACGCATTTTTTCGCAGTTTGTAAATAATGATTTTTATCACTATTAGCGTGAAATTATGTGGGCTTAAATTATACTTATTTTTTTATCGCTATTTAGCGTGAAATTATGTGGGCTTAAATTATGCTTGTGGTTTTTTATTTTAATTTTTACGGTATACAAGGAGTCTTGGATTATGAAGTGTTTAATGTATTCGGTTGTAAATTTTCATTTTTACAAAACTCAAGGCATTTTGGGTTATGTGGAGTTGAACTCTTGAGATTTTCAATTTTACGTTTTGGATTATATATTCAGGATGGGCCAGAACTTTCAATGTATGGGCCATGGCCCACCTGGGCCAACCTGTAGTTACGTCCCTGGCCAATACCAATGATTAGATCAACTGAATGGTTGAAGAATGAGGTTCAACAGGCCAGGCCTCTAGACCCCCCTCTGAAAAATTGGAGGAGTGGGATCCAGATCCTCCAGGATGGTAAGCCACAGCTTTACCACGTGTCTATCCAGCAGATTTGTCATTCTGTCAGTCCGCAGGTCCCACACTTTGTTCTGTGAAGTGTTGGTTATCCGAACATAAAAATCTTTTGCCGAAAGTGTTCATTGTTTGATCATCCACTGTATCTATACTCATAACATTATATGAGTCAACATCCCCAATTATTTGCTAAAAATGGTAAAAATGAAAATAAAATAGAGATTTGTGTATAATTTATATCATAAATTTCAAAAAATATAACAATATGACATTTATTAAAATAAACAAATAATTTTTTTATAATTTTAAAAACTCAAAATTCTATTTCCTGTCAAATAAATATTTCTGCCAAAACAAAAAGTCACTGTATCAAAACATTGTACAAAGAAAGCTAGATTGGAAAAAAAGGCACAATTATGTCATTTCCCAAAAGCTGGTAGTCTGCATTTTTATCAAATATAACTCTCCAAAAATAAAACATTTACTGAATCATAACCATATACAATAATAAAGAAATATTATTATATGAATAATATAAGAAATATATAAAGAAATAGTTCAGTTAAAGTTATTATATTTCCACAGTGTGCAAATTGCAGCTTTTTAGTACTTTCAATATGGTTCCATGCCATGAAAGTCAATAGCTAATATGAAGAAAATATCTACTTTTAATTTAAAAAAGTAATATACTTGCAATTTAATTCATTTATTGTAAATAGTAGTATGCATCTATACTAAATAAATGCATGTGAAATATATAATAAACAATTTTTGAAACCATTGTTAAGATTACATGGTAAAACTGATGCAACTGCTATTGACACAGAAAGATACTAATGCGACTCTTGATTATTTGAGATTCTCCTATGTGGCTTGTAGTGACATGAAGTTTGCCTATCCATTATATTTCATAAATCAATTTAGACTAATTTCATAATGCCACAGATAAAGAAAGTGAGTTATAATTTAGTATATTAAGACAAGATTTTATTGAAATGTTTCTTTGGCAAAAGATATCAGAGAAATATTAAAATTTTTCCATCATTTCCAAATCTGACAAAAATATTAATAAAAGAAGTTAAAGCAATAGGAAATCAAAACTAAAATGTGCAAAAGAAATTTTGTAACAATTGATAGCAGTAAAAAACTACAAGCAATTGGTAGGGTTTCTGATATCTGAAATCATTTGCAAAAAATAATTATCCCATATTTTTAAAATGACCAAATTACTCTATCAGAAATTATTTAATCAGAAATATTGACTGAGTCATTATTAATTAATTGCTTGTTAATACTTATTTAATAAAATTTAGACTATCTTAAGAGAGTACTTTTACTCCAATAGTCCAATCAATAGGATGTTAGAGCATTATCCTAAAGGTCCCTGGTTCAGTTCTATAAGGAAAGCTTTTATACCAACCAATTTCATTTTCAAATTAGTATTACAATTAATAATTTTGTTGATAATCAATAGATAGAGTCAAATGACTAAAATGTGTTTAATCATTAATTTCAGTTGTTCTATAATAATTTGTATTGCTAGGGTTATTTGGCTAGAATTTGATTATTATTTAAAAATAATTTTTCTTAATTTTTAAATTTAAAATTTACATACTTGAAATAAATTGATGCACAAAATATAGGAAATTAAAAACAATTTACTTTTTCTTAATTTTTAAATTTAAAATTTACATACTTGAAATAAATTGATGCACAAAATGTAAGGAGATTACATTGAAGCACAAAACGTAGGAACTACGTTTTGTGCTTCAATTTATTTCAAGTATAGTAATAGTAGGATGAATGATTATATATTATACTATATTAAAATTTACATTTTAGAACAAGGCTTCAAAATATGATGCAATGATCTGGCTTAAACATCAATATTTAATGTAGTTTAATCAATAAAGTACTTTATTTTATTGTGTCATAGATAAAGTAATTAACATTGATAAGTTCACATACTAATTTTTATTTTATTTTTACATTAAAAAAGTTATCTGTTAAAAATGGTTCTATATTAGTAGTAAAAATATTTTTAAGTTTTTTAATCTCTGAACTAGGACTGTTCTTATTATGAAAGTATTTTACTTAAGAATATATGATATAATCAATTTTATATGAAAAGCTAAATCCAAAATTCAAAAACTGTAATAATCTTATAATTCAATTCCAAAATTTAAATATTTTATCAAAATGAATTTATTATAAATTCATCTTTTATTACTTAATAGATAGTTCAATGATAAGATGCCTTCAAAGGAGAAAAACTGAGATAATAACTTATATTATAAACTGAAGCACTTCACACAGTTGGTTGTATAAAAATCTTTATTTGAAGTACTTTTGGTTAATTTAATAACCATCTTCAATGCAAAAAAAAATAAAATAAAATAAAGATGATTATTAAACTAACCAAAAGTACTTCAAATAAAGATTTTTATGCAACCATCTGCATAAAGAATGAGACAAAATTCGTTCCATCTTTTTTGTTTCTTGCTAACCTAGGTCTGAATGTAAAACCTAGGAAATCGAAGCTTTGTATTGGAGCTTCACCTTGTCTACTATCATCCTTCAGTTTACATTATTTTACGTAGTTTAGGATAAACACAGTAGTAGAGAACGGAATAATAACTTATCGTAAAAGCTAATTTTTGAAATTTTTTTTTTTTTGTATTTAAATAAATAATTCATGCTGTTTTTAAATCTTAATAATATTATATTATTATGTATTTTTAATACCTTTAATTAATTATTGGAGTAGTTATTAATTTGATGAATTATAATAAGTAAAATCAAGATATTTTTTACACTTTTGAGCAGTCCAAAACATTCAGTTTTACAGTATATATCTTTTGAGTTTGGTCAAAATGGACAGCTTTTGCTTTTGCTAGCATATCTGTAAATCACTGTATCAAGATGCATTTAAAACTAATCAATGATTTAAAATCAAGATTTGAGTTGACTCTATGTATTTTTAAAGAATTTTCATTATTTACTATTACTAAATAAGATTAATTAAAACTTTAGAAGCTTATTTCCGTTATTTTAGTATGTCTTCGTAATATATTCATATGTCATCTCTATCTTGAATAATGGTGAAAAATATTAAATAAAAAAGTAAATTTATTGTATCCATTCAGTAAAATTCAGACTGCTAAAAATCAAATACTGATCAAATCAAATAATAATGGGAACCGACTGAAAAACATGTAGCCCCATAAATTTGTTATTAAAAAATATGTTGTACGGAACCTCTAATCTAAAATGCAAAAGAGAACAATTTTTTATTTCTGGATTTTCTCATTACAGTGGGTGATTGGTTAACGAACATAATACATTCAAAGACAATGTTTGCTACCCGAATTATTCGTTAACCGATCATCGGCTTACCATAGATTTTTATGGGAATTTGATTAATTCATTCTGGAGACCCAAAAAAATTAAATAAAAATTTATATAATTTCTTTACTATGTTTATTTATATGTAATAACAATAATATATACATAAACAGTCTTGCATTTTCATCTATCATGTTTATTTTCCATTTGTGGGGGATTAAAGAATCTGTCCAATGTTGATTGCATTTCTCTCTTCTTCAGGATTTTTTGGAAGTGATTAATAGCATTGTCATTGTAGAGATCCCCAAGCCTATTGACCTCAACCTGATTTGGGTGCCATTTTAAGATCAAAAAATTGTAAAAACTCTCTCTTACCTCCTTTAATAAATCTTTGATTTATTTTAAGTTATCTCCAAGTTCATTTTATTCAGGAAAAAGCCACTGTTCTCCCATCCTTACCCATAAATCCATGAATGCACAAGGCCTAAATCTGTCATTCCACGAGTTCTACAGTTTGTTCTGTGAGATGTTCGTTATCTGAACATAAAAATCTTTTGTGAAAGTGTTTTTTGTTCGATATGTTCGTAATCCGAACTGTTCGTTAACTGATCACCCACTATATATATTTTATTCATATAGCTCAGAAGTGATTAGGACATCAACTATTTACAGTTGCCTGCAATCTCTTGGAAATAAATTTTATCTAACATATTCTAATCAAAAATTGTGTTATGTTATGCTTGTTTATTCTTTTTAATTTGTAATTTAACAAATTACTAATTGTCAAGCTACTAAAATTAAATTGGAATAAACTGATGCCATACCAATCAGAAATGAATAATATGAATGATTTAACCAAAATCTGCATTCAATGTCTTAAAAAATTTAGGAATAATCAAGAATTTGATGCGTATGTATAAATGCATGTTTCCCATATATGTCATAAATTCAAAATTGAATTCTTCTTTGTAGATAAAAATACTAGCATACATTTGAAACTAAGTTTTGGAAACCTGCTTTGTAAGGAAAAATATTCATATATGTGAAGAGTGGTGGTATATCACACTTCATTTTTTGGTTTCACTTACTCATGCTAATTGATATTCTCTTCATTGAATGCTATTAAGATAAAGCATCACTCTCATTTGATAAACTAGCATTTGGCATATCTATGAACTACAATAAATTCTTATGAGTCACAATGTTAAAACCTTGCTACAAATATACAGAGCAAAAATTCAGGAACTCTCTGGAAAAATTATTAATTAGGATTCACTTATGATATTTTTTGTATTAACTTGTCAAATTATAAATTCCTATGTCCTTCTTATAGACATTTTTATTACACGTAGGCCTCGATTAGTGCAAGTTCGAATAATGCGATATTCAATTAGTGCGACTTACAAAAATGATACCGTTTTTCACTTAGTGCGAGCAAACATTTGATTAATGCAAGTTGTAAGCATAGACCAGTCTTACTAACAAAGCTCCGCCTCCTTTTACGATGTTGTAAGCATAGACCAGTCTTACTAATAGGTCCGTCCCCTTTTATAATGTCAATTAACAAATTAATGTTAATTTTTGGTTAGTAAAACTGGACGAAGCACAGTCCAAGAACAGTCACTTGGCTTTCAAGGAGTGAAACACCAAAAAAGATGGGCTTTTTGGCATTAGCTATTTAACATTACTATTATTCAGCTTTGTTATCGTATACATACAGTATAGTACAGAATTTTCTCTTTTAAAAAATATCAAAATGGATAAAAGGAAGAACACTTTTGATGATGGTATGAGAGACAATTCCTGGTAAATTATTAATTTAGATGATGAACAACGATGTAAAATATGAAAATAAATATTTCTTAAACAATTAGTATTGTGGTTATTCATCGTGAGGTTGGCTAATGGTTGGAATCTCACAAAGTGAGAACCAATTACCATATTTTACATATAGTTAATACTTCGAATAGTGCGAGAAATTCGTGAAATCCATTATTTGCACTAATCGAGGCCTACCTATACATCATTTTTTATTATTTTATAGAATAGTTCAATAAGATGATGTTTTCAAAGCAGAGATTATTGTAAAAACTAATTTTCAAACATTGTTTTTTGTATTTATTCTTTTAAATTAATAATAATACTGTATTTTATTATATATTTTCAATGCATTTAATTATTATAGTTATTAATTTTTAAACTTTATATAAGTTATTAATTTGATGAATTACAATAATTGACAAGTGTTTTGCACTTTTGAGAAGTTCAAAAGTGCAAAAACATTCACATCTAAATTGGAATAAATACAGTCCACTTAGGCACATTTTTTGTGCAAAATATACTTCAGCTATTATTTGTATTCTATTATTTAAAACTTGTATAAATAAAATTTCTATGTATACAATTTAAATTTTCATGTATTTTTTACTATTCTCTTTTGATAATTAATAATGTCAGCTCTAATAGACAGCTTTAATTAATTTCAGCAGCATGTTGCCTTCAAAGTCTAAAAGTTTGGTCACCTGATATAGATTAACAAAACAGAAATAATTTAGATATGTAATTATACTAGAACTCAAAATTTAATCATATTCATCTTATCTGATTTGGAATAGATAAATTATAAACTGGATATACAGAACTTTAAAAATTTTAAATCTTTAATAAATAAGTCATTCCAAACTACTGTAGCTCTTAAAATATTTTTGTCTAAAATACATAACATTTATGCCTTTTAAGATTTAATCTAAAATTATTTAATAGACATACAAAATAAATCAATTTTAAAAATTAAGAATGCATTATAAATAATTGATATATTGTAATGTCATACAGTAATTTTTCATTTTGACATTGGCTTCCATTTTAAATATCCTCTATTATCTTTGATGATTGATTTAAGCAAATTAAAAAAATGCCATAATTTGAATACTGTCCAATTTTATGGTCTAATGAAAGATCTTCAAGGCTTTGTTTAGGAATAGTTAGTAAATAACATTACATATACTGTAATATTCATGTATAAACTGACCCCCAACTTCAAATTTAAAAAATTGATAAAAATTTGAAATTTGTATATAAAGCTAACCAAAAACTTTCAAGTATTATATCAATATAACATTCATTGAAATAAATGCATAATTCTTTTATAATTTAAAAAACTTTCAAAATCCAGTTCACTATTGAAATAAATAATGCCAGTTAGACAAAATTAGATATAGTATTGAAACATTGTATTGAATAATAAAATATGAAAAAAAGCTGGTTAGAGAGAAGGACATAGTTATATTCCTGTATAATATTCCAGTTGTGTTTCTGTATAATATAATTTTATTAAAGTATTTATTCAACAGAAAATATCAAAAAAATATTAAAACTTTCATTTCTGAATTTTAGCAAAATATTTAACAAAATTTTAAACAATGAAAAAATTATTGCTAAAACACACAACAGAAATTTTGCTACAAATTTTAAGGAAATGGAAAGCTGATCAGCATGCACACAATCACAAGGAATATAAATCTAATGTCCAAAATTGGCTGAAAAATAATCATCTTGCATTTCTAAAATGATCAGAACTATCATAAAGTGCACAAATTGTCAATCAGAAATATCCATATATAGTTTGTTGCTTTTTCATTTAATATTAACTGATGATATGCTAGTTGTACTAATATTAATGCAGATGCTAATCATATTTTAGAGAATAAGTTGACATCTGAAAGGAGATAACTGCCATATTATGTAATAATTCCTGAATTGGAGCAAAAGGCCCATTGATATGGGTATATGGTGGGTATATAGATTTAAAATTTTGCTGTCAAACAGTATTATATTGAAGACAGATCAGCAGCAACACATGCTAGACAATGAGAGGAAATTGACAGCAATTATATTCTGATGGAAAGGTTGCTATAAATGGTGTGGGACAGTTGAATATGTCCAATTCTCATTCTTACATTTATGACATCAAAGCATCAAAGGTTAGGGTGTATATTGGGTTTACCTGGATGGAGTTTTGGCATGACTAAGTGTAACTTATTAAGGATCTCTGTAACTCAATCATGTTGCCTTATCTTGTGTATTTGTATGTTGATTACCTGCTTTAGATCCATGTAAAGTATTTTCATCTGAATTACTGGAAAGTTGATGGTTGATTTGTCTGCTTTATCTGCATGCTCATTCCCCAGAATCCCCATATCTGAGACCCAGATGAACTGAATATTGGAATTCTGGAGGAGTTGTTCTAGTAAATAGAAGACTTGGATTCCCACTGGATGGCTACAACTTATGCGATTTTGAATTGTCTTGAGGGAGCTATAAGTCTCTGCAAATAATTATTTGGAGATTATTTTGTTGAGCATAGT